>JANJGN010002838.1:0-58174 GCA_026770705.1 Isurus oxyrinchus
TGAGGGAGAGATAGTGGACTGAGGATGAGACACAGAGAGAGACACAGAGGGACACACACAGAGAGAGAGAGAGAGAGAGAGAGAGAGCGGAGAGAGATATTGTATCTTTTCCCTGGGGCACGGAGAGTTATCACCTCAACATTATGTCTAAATCGAATAACTTGAACCCTAAAAGATGACTTAGTCCAACTGTCCAGAGCCTGGGTGAGACCACACCGGGTGTGGTGAGCCCAGTGCTGGCTTCCTGACCTTAGGAAGAATAGACTGGCCAAGGAGGGAGCACAGCGTAGCTTCACCAGGCTGATTCCTGCGATGGGAGAGAGATGAGTCAGTCTGGGCCCTCGTTCCCAGGAATTTCACATCACGAGAGGTGAACTGAGCCAATAAGGCTCGACATGGAAGATGCAGGAGATATGGCATTGGGGAGGGGTGGGGGGGTGGGGTGGGTGGGGGGTCTAGAAGCTGGGCACACAGTCTCAGAACTAGAGGCAGGGCCTTTAGGATGTAGGGGAGGAGGAACTTCTTCGCCCGGAGGCTTTGGTCAACCTCTGGAACTCTCTACCCCAAAAAGGGGGCTGTAGAAGCAACAGCCGTGGAGCATGTCCGAGACAGAGACCGGCCGATCTGGGACTGAGTGCACCACCGTGACCTGAGTAGGCAACAAGAACCAATCTCAGTCCGCAGACACGTGTGAAGCCCCAAACAGGGGGGCCCGCTCCCAAGCCTGCACCTGCACCCTGCGCCCTGCACAAGCAAATAGGGCGACGTGTCAATAAAAGATTTGTAGCTAGCCGACGGCAGAGGACGAAGGTTCCTTTAAGGGGACACCATCCTGTAAACAACACCACCCCAGCTAGGGTGGGTCACCATCACGGACACTGCAATCCATGTGGTGTAGGCACACCACAGTGCAGTTAGTGTTCACCGCTGCCACCGTGTGTAGAGCTGTCGCCGCGTTTGGAGCTGTCGCCGCGTTTGGAGCTGCCGCCGCGTTTCGAGCTGTCGCCGCGCTTAGAGCTGTCGCCACGTCTAGAGCTGTCGCCACGTCTAGAGCTGTCGCCGCATCTAGAGCTGTCGCCGCGTGTAGAGCTGTCGCCGCGTTGTAGAGCTGTCGCCGTGTTTAGAGCTGTCTCCGTGTTTAGAGCTGTCACCGTGTTTTGCGCTGCCACCATGTTGTACATTGCAACCGTGGTTTGACTTGCTCCCCGTTACTTGTTTGGTCTTGTGTCTTGCTGAGGTTTTGCTTCCTCTGTGAGGGACTCAGAGGCAGTCAACATTTCATTTTTCTCAGAGCTATTTAATTAGAACTATTCACATCCAAGGTATCAATTCACTGAACACAGACTGGTTCGTTTCTTGCTCCTGACCCTGGTATTATGACTACATATCATTAAAATAATTGTCAAATTAACATAAATATTAGCTCTTTCCTCTACATTTGAGATGGGAGTTCCAGGATTTTGACAGCGTGGGAACAGCCGATATATTTCCAAGTCGGGATGGTGAGGGGCTCGGAGGAGGAACTTCCAGGTGGTGGGTGTTCCCCATGTGTCTGCTGCCCTTGTCCTTCTAGACGGTAGCGGCCGTGGGTTTGGGTTGGCGCTGTCGAAGGAGTCTTGGCGAGTTGCTGCAGTGCATCTTGTAGATGGTACACACGCTGCTGCTACTGTGCGTCGGTGGGTGGGGGGAGTGAATGTTTGTGGATGGGGGGCCCATCGAGCGGGGGGGGGGTGGGGGGCTGCTTTGTCCCTGGACGGTGTCGAGCTTCTCGAGTGTTGTGGGAGCTGCAACTCATCCAGGCAAGTGGGGAGTATCCCATCCCACTCCTGACTTGTGCCTTGTAGATGGTGGACAGGCTTTGGAGGGAGTCAGGAGGTGAGTTACTCTCCGCAGGATTCCCAGGCCTCTGACCTGCTCTTGGAGCCACAGTATTTATATGGCTGGGTCCCCAGTTCAGTTTCTGGTCAATGGTAACCCCCAGGATGTTGATAGTGGGGGATTCAGTGAGGGTAATGCCATCGAATGTCAAAGGGGTGATGGTTAGATTCTCTGTTGTTGGAGATGGTCATTGCCTGACACTTGTGTGGGGTGAATGTTACTGGCCACTGGTCAGCTCCCGAGCTGGATATTGTCCAGGGTCTTGCTGCATTTGGACACGGGGCTGCTTCAGTATCTGAGGGGTCACGAATGGTGCTGAACATTGTGCAATCATCAGCGAACATCCCCACTCCTGATCTTATGACGGAAGGAAGGTCATTGATGGAAAACAGCTGAAGATGGTTGGGCCGAGGACACTAATCCTGAGGAACTCCTGCAGTGATGTCCTGGGACTAAGACGATTCACCTCCAACAACCACAACCATCTCCCTTTGTGCTAGGTATGACTCCAACCAGTGGAGAGTTTTCCCCGATTCCCACTGACTCCAGTTTTGCTCGGGCTTCCTTGATGCCACACTCAGTCAAATGCTGCCTTGATGTGGGGGAGGAGAGAGGGGAGGAGGGGAGGAGAGTGGGGGGAGGAGAGAGGGGAGGAGGGGAGGAGAGTGGGGGAGGAGAAGAGGGGAGGAGAGTGGGGGAGGAGAGAGGGGAGGAGAGTGGGGGAGGAGAGAGGGGAGGAGAGTGGGGGAGGAGAGAGGGGAGGAGAGTGGGGGGAGGAGAGAGGGGAGGAGAGGGTGGGGAGGAGAGAGGGGAGGAGGGGAGGAGAGGTGGGGAGGAGAGAGGGGAGGAGGGGAGGAGAGTGGGGGAGGAGAGAGGGGAGGAGGGGAGGAGAGTGGGGAGGAGAGAGGGGAGGAGGGGAGGAGAGTGGGGGAGGAGAGAGGGGAGGAGGGGAGGAGAGTGGGGGAGGAGGGGAGGGGAGGAGGGGAGGAGAGTGGGGGAGGAGGGGAGGGGGGGGGAGGAGAGTGGGGGAGGAGGGGAGGGGAGGAGGGGAGGGGAGTGGGGGAGGAGAGTGGGGAGGAGGGGAGGGGGGGAGGAGAGTGGGGGAGGAGAGAGGGGAGGGGGAGGGGAGTGGGGGAGGAGAGAGGGGAGGAGGGGAGGAGAGAGGGGAGGAGAGAGGGGAGGGGGGGGAGGAGAGAGGGGAGGAGGGGAGGAGAGTGGGGGGAGGAGGGGAGGAGAGAGGGGAGGAGGGGAGGAGAGAGGGGACGGGGGGAGGAGGAGAGAGGGGACGGGGGGAGGAGAGAGGGGACGGGGGGAGGAGAGAGGGGACGGGGGGAGGAGAGAGGGGGACGGGGGGAGGAGAGTGGGGACGGGGGGAGGAGAGTGGGGACGGGGGGAGGAGAGTGGGGACGGGGGGAGGAGAGTGGGGGACGGGGGGAGGAGAGTGGGGACGGGGGGAGGAGGAGTGGGGACGGGGGGAGGAGAGTGGGGACGGGGGGGGAGGAGAGAGGGGAGGAGAGGGGGACGGGAGGAGGAGGGAGTGGGGAACGGGGGGGGGAGGAGGAGTGGGGACGGGGGGAGGAGAGAGGGGACGGGGGGGAGGAGAGGGGACGGGGGGAGGAGAGAGGGGACGGGGGGAGGAGAGAGGGGACGGGGGAGGAGAGAGGGGACGGGGGGAGGAGAGAGGGGACGGGGGAGGAGAGAGGGGACGGGGGGAGGAGAGAGGGGACGGGGGAGGAGAGAGAGGGACGGGGGGAGGAGAGAGGGGACGGGGGAGGAGAGAGGGGACGGGGGGAGGAGAGAGGGGACGGGGGGAGGAGAGAGGGGACGGGGGGAGGAGAGAGGGGGACGGGGGGAGGAGGAGAGGGGACGGGGGGAGGAGAGAGGGGACGGGGGGAGGAGAGTGGGGACGGGGGGGAGGAGAGAGGGGACGGGGGGAGGAGAGAGGGGATGGGGGGGAGGAGAGAGGGGAGGGGGGGGAGGAGAGAGGGGACGGGGGGAAGGAGAGAGGGGACGGGGGGGAGGAGAGAGGGGACGGGGGGAGGAGAGAGGGGAGGGGGGGAGGAGAGTGGGGACGGGGGGAGGGAGAGAGGGGACGGGGGGGGAGGAGAGTGGGGACGGGGGGAGGAGAGTGGGGACGGGGGGAGGAGAGAGGGACGGGGGGGAGGAGAGAGGGGACGGGGAAGGAGAGAGGGGACGGGGGGAGGAGAGAGGGGACGGGGGGAGGAGGGGGCCAGGGGGCGTAGGGGCCAGGGGGCGTAGGGGAGGGGGCGAGGTGGAGGGGGCGAGGGGAGAGCGGGGGAGGGCAGCGGGGGAGGGGGAGGAGGTGGGGGAGGAGAGGGGGAGGAGTGGGGGAGGAGTGGGGGAGGAGTGGGGGAGGAGAGAGGGGACGAGGGGAGGAGAGTGGGGGAGGGAGAGAGGGGACGAGGGGTGGAGGGGAGGAGAGTGGGGGAGGGGAGAGGGGACGAGGGGTGGAGGGGAGGAGAGTGGGGGAGGGGAGAGGGGACGAGGGGTGGAGGGGAGGAGAGTGGGGGAGGGGAGGAGGGGACGAGGGGTGGAGGGGAGGAGAGTGGGGGAGGGGGAGGGAGGGGACGAGGGGTGGAGGGGAGTGGGGGAGGAGTGGGGGAGGGGAGTGGGGGAGGGGAGAGCGGGACGAGGGGTGGAGGGGAGGAGTAGGGGAGGGGAGGAGGTAGGGGAGGGGAGGAGTAGGGGAGGGGGAGGAGTAGGGGAGGAGAGGAGTAGGGGAGGGGAGGAGTAGGGGAGGGGAGGAGTAGGGGAGGGGAGGAGTAGGGGAGGGGAGGAGTAGGGGAGGGGAGGAGTAGGGGAGGGGAGGAGTAGGGGAGGGGAGGAGTAGGGGAGGGGAGGAGTAGGGGAGGGGAGGAGTAGGGGAGGGGAGGAGTAGGGGAGGGAGGAGGGGAGGAGAGAGGGGACGGGGGAGGAGAGAGGGGACGGGGGGAGGAGAGAGGGGACGGGGGGAGGAGAGAGGGGACGGGGGGAGGAGAGAGGGGACGGGGGGAGGAGAGAGGGGACGGGGGGAGGAGAGAGGGGACGGGGGGAGGAGAAGAGGGGACGGGGGGGGGGAGGAGAGAGGGGACGGGGGGAGGAGAGTGGGGACGGGGGGAGGAGAGTGGGGACGGGGGGAGGAGAGTGGGGACGGGGGGGAGGAGAGTGGGGACGGGGGGAGGAGAGGTGGGGACGGGGGGGAGGAGAGTGGGGACGGGGGGAGGAGAGTGGGGACGGGGGGAGGAGAGTGGGGACGGGGGGAGGAGAGTGGGGACGGGGGGGGAGGAGAGTGGGGACGGGGGGAGGAGAGAGGGGAGGAGAGAGGGGACGGGGGGAGGAGAGTGGGGACGGGGGGAGGAGAGTGGGGACGGGGGGGAGGAGAGAGGGGACGGGGGGAGGAGAGAGGGGACGGGGGGAGGAGAGAGGGGACGGGGGGAGGAGAGAGGGGACGGGGGGAGGAGAGAGGGGACGGGGGGAGGAGAGAGGGGACGGGGGGAGGAGAGAGGGGACGGGGGAGGAGAGAGGGGACGGGGGGAGGAGAGAGGGGACGGGGGGAGGAGAGTGGGGACGGGGGGAGGAGAGTGGGGACGGGGGGAGGAGAGTGGGGACGGGGGGAGGAGAGAGGGGACGGGGGGAGGAGAGAGGGGACGGGGGGAGGAGAGAGGGGACGGGGGGAGGAGAGAGGGGACGGGGGGAGGAGAGAGGGGACGGGGGGAGGAGAGAGGGGACGGGGGGAGGAGAGAGGGGACGGGGGAGGAGAGAGGGGACGGGGGGAGGAGAGAGGGGACGGGGGGAGGAGAGAGGGGAGGGGGGAGGAGAGAGGGGAGGGGGGAGGAGGGAGGGGAGGGGGGGAGGGGGGAGGAGAGTGGGGACGGGGGGAGGAGAGAGGGGAGGGGGGGAGGAGAGTGGGGACGGGGGGGGAGGAGAGTGGGGACGGGGGGAGGAGAGTGGGGACGGGGGGAGGAGAGAGGGGACGGGGGGGAGGAGAGAGGGGAGGGGGGGAGGAGAGAGGGGACGGGGGGGAGGAGAGAGGGGACGGGGGGGAGGAGAGAGGGGAGGGGGGGGAGAGGAGAGAGGGGACGGGGGGAAGGAGAGAGGGGACGGGGGGAGGAGAGAGGGGACGGGGGGAGGAGAGAGGGGAGGGGGGGGAGGAGAGTGGGGACGGGGGGGGGAGGAGAGAGGGGACGGGGGGAGGAGAGAGGGGACGGGGGGAGGAGAGAGGGGACGGGGGGAGGAGAGAGGGACGGGGGGAGGAGAGAGGGACGGGGGGAGGAGAGTGGGGGACGGGGGGAGGAGAGAGGGGACGGGGGGAGGAGGGGCCAGGGGGCGTAGGGGCCAGGGGGCGTAGGGGGAGGGGGCGAGGTGGAGGGGGCGAGGGGGAGAGCGGGGGAGGGCAGCGGGGGAGGGGGAGGAGGTGGGGGAGGAGAGGGGGAGGAGTGGGGGAGGAGTGGGGGAGGAGGTGGGGGAGGAGTGGGGGAGGAGTGGGGGAGGAGGTGGGGGAGGAGAGAGGGGACGAGGGGAGGAGAGTGGGGGAGGAGAGAGGGGGACGAGGGGTTGGAGGGGAGGAGAGTGGGGGAGGGGAGAGGGGACGAGGGGTGGAGGGGAGGAGAGAGTGGGGGAGGGGAGAGGGGACGAGGGGTGGAGGGGAGGAGAGTGGGGGAGGGGAGAGGGGACGAGGGGTGGAGGGGAGGAGAGTGGGGGAGGGGAGAGGGGACGAGGGGTGGAGGGGAGGAGAGTGGGGGAGGGGAGAGGGGACGAGGGGTGGAGGGGAGGAGAGTGGGGGAGGGGAGAGGGGGACGAGGGGTGGAGGGGAGTGGGGGAGGAGTGGGGGAGGAGTGGGGGAGGGGAGAGCGGACGAGGGGTGGAGGGAGGAGTAGGGGAGGGGAGGAGTAGGGGAGGGGAGGAGTAGGGGAGGGGAGGAGTAGGGGAGGAGAGGAGTAGGGGAGGGGAGGAGTAGGGGAGGGGAGGAGTAGGGGAGGGGAGGAGTAGGGGAGGGGAGGAGTAGGGGAGGGGAGGAGTAGGGGAGGGGAGGAGTAGGGGAGGGGAGGAGTAGGGGAGGGGAGGAGTAGGGGAGGGGAGGAGTAGGGGAGGGGAGGAGTAGGGAGCGGAGGAGTAGGGAGCGGAGGAGTAGGGGAGCGGAGGAGTAGGGGAGCGGAGGAGTAGGGGAGCGGAGGAGTAGGGGAGCGAGGAGTAGGGGAGCGGAGGAGTAGGGGAGCGGAGGAGTAGGGGAGCGGAGGAGGTAGGGGAGCGGAGGAGTAGGGGAGGGGAGGAGTAGGGGGAGGGGAGGAGTAGGGGAGGGGAGGAGTAGGGGGAGCGGGAGGAGTAGGGGAGCGGAGGAGTAGGGGGAGGGGAGGAGTAGGGGAGGGGAGGAGTAGGGGGAGGGGAGGAGTAAGGGAGGGGAGGAGTAGGGGAGGGGAGGAGTAGGGGAGGGGAGGAGTAGGGGAGGGGAGGTGTAGGGGAGGGGAGAGTAGGGGAGGGGAGGAGTAGGGGAGGGGGAGAGGGGACGAGGGGTGGAGGGGAGGAGAGTGGGGGAGGGGGAGAGGGGATGAGGGGTGGAGGGGAGTGGGGGGAGGAGTAGGGGAGGGGAGGAGTAGGGGAGAGGGGAGGAGTAGGGGAGGGGAGGAGTAGGGGAGGGGAGAGGGGACGAGGGGTGGAGGGGAGGAGAGTGGGGGAGAGGGGAGGGGATGAGGGGTGGAGGGGGAGTGGGGGAGGAGTAGGGGAGGGGAGGAGTAGGGGAGGGGAGGAGTAGGGGACGGGAGAGCAGACGAGGGGTGGAGGGGAATGGGGGGAGGGGAGAGGGGACGAGGGGTGGAGGGGAGTGGGGGAGGAGTGGGGGAGGGGAGAGATGACGAGGTGAGTAGGGAAGCAGAGTGGGGAGGGGACAGCGGACGAGGGGTGGAGGGGAGGAGCAGGGGAGAGGTGGAGCAGGGGAGGGGTGGAGCAGGGGAGGGGTGGAGCAGGGAGGGGTGGAGCAGGGGAGGGGAGAGCAGACGAGGGGTGGAGGGGGAGCGGAGGAAGGGAAGTGACGAGTGTCAGGTGATGAAGGGACCGGGGACCCTCTCTCTGGGGTCTGTACACCCACAGCCTGCGCTGACTGTGCAGCCACTGACAGTCCCAGGTCAGGCGAATGAAGCTGTGCGATACACGGAGAGGGTGCGGAGCCAGAGAGACACTTACACCCAGAGCAGAGTACAAACATCTTCATTTATTAACATCCCCAACGCACTTCACACTTCTCCTCTGCTCCACTCATTCACCCAGTCTCTCTCACGTCTCTTATAGCAGTAATAACACAGAATATCAAACTCTGGAACACTGTCCCTCAGTAAAGGTCCCACAGTCGTAACAATCTCTCTGTGACACTGCCCCTCAGTATACGACACTCAGTTATAACACTCTCTCTGTTACACTGACCCTCAGTATAAGACTCTCAGTTATAACACTCTCTCTGTTACTCTGACCCTCAGTATAATACTCTCAGTTATAACACTATGTTACACTGTCCCTCAGTATAAGACTCTCAGTTATAAAACTCTCTCTGCTACACTGTCCGTAGTATAGGACTCTCAGTTATAACACTCTCTCTGTTACTCGGTCCCTCAGTATAAGACTCTCAGTTATAACACTCTCTGTGACATTGACCCTCAGTATGAGACTCTCAGTTAAAACACTCTCTCTGTTACATTGTCCCTCAGAATAAGACTCTCAGTTATAACACTCTCTCTGTTACTCTGTCCCTCAGTATAAGACTCTCAGTTATAACACTCTCTCTGTTACACTGACCTCAGTATAAGACTCTCAGTTATAAAACTCTCCCTGTTACACTGACCCTCAGTATAAGACTCTCAATTATAACACTCTCTCTGTTACACTGACCCTCAGTATGAGACTCTCAGTTATAACAATCTCTCTGTTACACTGATCCTCAGTATAACACTCTCAGTTATAACAATCTCTCTGTTACACTGTCCCTCAGTATAAGACTCTCAGTTATAACACTCTGTAACACGGACCCTCAATATAAGGCTCACAGTTATAACACTCTCTCTTATACACTGACCCTCAGTATAAGACTCTCAGTTATAACACTCCCTATGTTACATTGACCCTCAGTATAAGACTCTCAGTTATAACAATCTCTCTGTTACACTGACGCTCAGTTATAACACTCTCTCTGTTACTGTCCCTCAGTATAAGAGTCTCAGTTACAACACTCTGTTACACTGACCCTCTGTATAAGACTCTCAGTTATAACACTCTCTCTGTTACATGGACCCTCAGTATAAGACTCTCAGTTATAACACTATGTTACACTGACCCTCAGTATACGACTCTCAGTTATAACACTATCTGTTACACTGTCCCTCAGTATAAGACTCTCAGTTACAACACACTCTGTTACAATGACCCTCAGTATAAGATTCTCAGTTAGAACACTCTCTCTGTTACACTGACCCTCAGTATAAGACATCAGTTATAACACTCTCTCTGTGACACTGCCCCTCAGTATAAGACTCTGTTATAACACTTTCTCTGTTACATTGACCCTCAGTATGAGATTCTCAGTTATAACACTCTGTTACACTGAACCTCTGCATAAGACTCTCAGTTATAACACACACTCTGTTACACTGACCCTCAGTATAAGACTCAGTTATAACACTGTCCCTGTTACACTGATCCTCAGTATAAGACTCTCAGTTATAACACTCTCTCTGTTACACGGTCCCTCAGTATAAGACTCTCAGTTATAACACTATGTTACACTGACCCTCAGTATACGACACTCAGTTATAACACTCTCTCTGTTACACTGTCCCTCAGTATAAGACTCTCAGTTACAACACACTCTGTTACAATGACCCTCAGTATAAGACTCTCAGTTATAACACTCTCTCTGTCACACTGACCCTCAGTATGAGACTCTCAGTTATAACACTCTCTCTGTTACACTGACCCTCAGTATGAGACTCTCAGTTATAACACTCTGTAACACTGACCCTGAGTATAAGACTCTCAGTTATAACACTCTCTCTGTTACACGGTCCCTCAGTATAAGACTCTCAGTTATAACACTATGTTACACTGACCCTCAGTATAAGACTCTCAGTTATAACACTCTCTCTGTCACACTGACCCTCAGTATGAGACTCTCAGTTATAACACTCTCTCTGTTACACTGACCCTCAGTATGAGACTCTCAGTTATAACACTCTGTTACAGTGAACCTCTGCAGAAGACTCTCAGTTATAACACACACTCTGTTACACTGATCATCAGTAGAAGACTCAGTTATAACACTGTCCCTGTTACACTGACCCTCAGTATGAGACTCTCAGTTATAACACTCGCTCTGTTACACTGACCCTCAGTATAAGACTCTCAGTTATAACACTCTCTGTTACACTGACCCTCAGTATAAGACTCTCAGTTATAACACTCTCTCTGTTACATTGTCCCTCAGTATAAGACTCTCAGTTATAACACTCTCTATGTTACACTGTCCCTCAGTATAAGACTCTCAGTTATAACACTCTCTCTGTTACTCTGTCCCTCAGTAATAGACTCTCAGTTATAACACTATCTCTGTTACACTGTCCCTCAGTAATAGACTCTCAGTTGTAACACTCGCTCTGTTACACGGTCCCTCAGTATCAGACTCTCAGTTATGACACTCTCTCTGTTACAATGACCCTCAGTATGAGACTCTCAGTTATAACAATCGCTCTGTTACACTGACCCTCAGTATAAGACTCTCAGTTATAACACTCTCTTTTACACTGTCCCTCAGTATAAGACACTCAGTTATATCACTCTCTCTGTCACACTGACCCTCAGTATAAGACTCTCAGTTATAACACTCTCTCTGTTACTCTGACCCTCAGTATAAGACTCTCAGTTATAACACTCTCTCTGTTACTCTGACCCTCAGTATAATACTCTCAGTTATAACACTATGTTACACTGTCCCTCAGTATAAGACTCTCAGTTACAACACTCTCTTTTACACTGTCCCTCAGTATAAGACACTCAGTTATAACACTCTCTCTGTCACACTGACCCTCAGTATGAGACTCTCAGTTATAACACTCTCTCTGTTACACTGACCCTCAGTATAAGACTCTCAGTTATAACACTCTCTCTGTTACTCTGACCCTCAGTATAATACTCTCAGTAATAACACTATGTTACACTGTCCCTCAGTATAAGACTCTCAGTTACAACACTCTCTTTTACACTGTCCCTCAGTATAAGACACTCAGTTATAACACTCTCTCTGTCACACTGACCCTCAGTATGAGACTCTCAGTTATAACACTCTCTCTGTTACACTGACCCTCAGTATAAGACTCTCAGTTATAACACTCTCTCTGTTACACTGACCCTCAGTATAAGACTCTCAGTTATAACACTCTGTAACACGGACCCTCAATATAAGGCTCACAGTGAAACACTCTCTCTTTAACACTGACCCTCAGTATAAGACTCTCAGTTATAACAATCTCTCTGTTACACTGACCCTCAGTATAAGACTCTCAGTTATAACACTCTCTCTGTTACTCTGTCCCTCAGTATAAGACTCTCAGTTATAACACTATGTTACACTGACCCTCAGTATACGACTCTCAGTTATAACACTGTCTCTGTTACACTGCCCCTCAGTATAAGACTCTGTTATAACACTTTCTCTGTTACATTGACCCTCAGTATGAGATTCTCAGTTATAACACTCTGTTACACTGAACCTCTGCATAAGACTGTCAGTTATAACACACACTCTGTTACACTGACCCTCAGTATAAGACTCAGTTATAACACTCTCTCTGTTACACGGTCCCTCAGTATAAGACTATCAGTTATAACACTATGTTACACTGACCCTCAGTATACGACACTCAGTTATAACACTCTCTCTGTTGCACTGTCCCTCAGTATAAGACTCTCAGTTACAACACACTCTGTTACAATGACCCTCAGTATAAGACTCAGTTATAACACTCTCTCTGTCACACTGACCCTCAGTATGAGACTCTCAGTTATAACACTCTCTCTGTTACACGGTCCCTCAGTATAAGACTCTCAGTTATAACACTATGTTACACTGACCCTCAGTATACGACACTCAGTTATAACACTCTCTCTGTTGCATTGTCCCTCAGTATGAGACTCTCAGTTACAACACACTCTGTTACAATGACCCTCAGTATAAGACTCAGTTATAACACTCTCTCTGTCACACTGACCCTCAGTATGAGACTCTCAGTTATAACACTCTCTCTGTTACACTGACCCTCAGTATGAGACTCTCAGTTATAACACTCTGTAACACTGACCCTCAGTAATAACACTCTCTCTGTTACACGGTCCCTCAGTATAAGACTCTCAGTTATAACACTCCCTCTGTTACAATGACCCTCAGTATAAGACTCTCAGTTATAACAGTCTCTCTGTCACACTGACCCTCAGTATGAGACTCTCAGTTATAACACTCTCTCTGTTACACTGTCCCTCATTGTAAGACTCTCAGTTATAACACTCTCTCTGAGACACTGCCCCTCAGTATAAGACTCTGTTATAACACTTTCTCTGTTACATTGACCCTCAGTATGAGATTGTCAGTTATAACACTCTGTTACACTGAACCTCTGCAGAAGACTCTCAGTTATAACACACACTCTGTTACACTGACCCTCAGTAGAAGACTCAGTTATAACACTGTCCCTGTTACACTGACCCTCAGTATAAGACTCTCAGTTATAACACTCTCTCTGTTACACTGACCGTCAGTATAAGACTCTCAGTGATAACACTCGCTCTGTTACACTGTCCCTCAGTATAAGACACTCAGTTATAATACTCTCTCTGTCACACTGATCCTCAGTATGAGACTCTCAGTTATAACACTCTCTCTGTTACACTGACCCTCAGTATGAGACTCTCAGTTATAACACTCTCTCTGTTACACTGACTCTCAGTATAAGACTCTCAGTTATAACACTCTCTCTGTTACACTGACCCTCAGTATGAGATTCTCAGTTATAACACTCTGTTACACTGAACCTCTGCAGAAGACTCTCAGTTATAACACACACTCTGTTACACTGACCCTCAGTAGAAGACTCAGTTATAACACTGTCCCTGTTACACTGACCCTCAGTATAAGACCCTCAGTATAAGACTCTCAGTTATAACACTCTCTGTTACACTGATCCTCAGTATAAGACTCTCAGTTATAACACTCTCTCTGTTACACTGTCCCTCAGTATAAGACTCTCAGTTATAACACTCTCTCTGTAACACTGACCCTCAGTAGAAGACTCTCAGTTATAACACTCTCTCTGTTAGATTGACCCTCAGTATAAGACTCTCAGTTATAACACTCCCTCTGGTACACTGTCCCTCAGTATAAGACTCACAGTTATAACACTCTCTCTGTTACACTGTCCCTCAGTATAAGACACTCAGTTATAACACTCTCTCTGTCACACTGATCCTCAGTATGAGACTCTCAGTTATAACACTCTCTCTGTTACACTGACCCTCAGTATGAGACTCTCAGTTATAACACTCTCTCTGTTACACTGACTCTCAGTATAAGACTCTCAGTTATAACACTCTCTGTTACACTCACCCTCAGTATGAGACTCTCAGTTATAACACTCTCTCTTTTACACTGTCCCTCAGTATAAGACACTCAGTTATAACACTCTCTCTGTTACACTGACCCTCAGTATAAGACTCTCAGTTATAACACTATGTTACACTGACCCTCAGTATACGACTCTCAGTTATAACACTCTCTCTGTTACACTGTCCCTCAGTATAAGACACTCAGTTATAACACTGTCTCTGTGACACTGCCCCTCAGTATAAGACTCTGTTATAACACTTTCTCTGTTACATTGACCCTCAGTATGAGATTCTCAGTTATAACACTCTGTTACACTGAACCTCTGCATAAGACTGTCAGTTATAACACACACTCTGTTACACTGACCCTCAGTATAAGACTCAGTTATAACACTGTCCCTGTTACACTGATCCTCAGTATAAGACTCTCAGTTATAACACTCTCTCTGTTACACGGTCCCTCAGTATAAGTCTCTCAGTTATAACACTATGTTACACTGACCCTCAGTATACGACACTCAGTTATAACACTCTCTCTGTTGCACTGTCCCTCAGTATAAGACTCTCAGTTACAACACACTCTGTTACAATGACCCTCAGTATAAGACTCAGTTATAACACTCTCTCTGTCACACTGACCCTCAGTATGAGACTCTCAGTTATAACACTCTCTCTGTTACACGGTCCCTCAGTATAAGACTCTCAGTTATAACACTATGTTACACTGACCCTCAGTATACGACACTCAGTTATAACACTCTCTCTGTTGCACTGTCCCTCAGTATAAGACTCTCAGTTACAACACACTCTGTTACAATGACCCTCAGTATAAGACTCAGTTATAACACTCTCTCTGTCACACTGACCCTCAGTATGAGACTCTCAGTTATAACACTCTCTCTGTTACACTGACCCTCAGTATGAGACTCTCAGTTATAACACTCTGTAACACTGACCCTCAGTTATAACACTCTCTCTGTCACACTGACCCTCAGTATGAGACTCTCAGTTATAACACTCTCTCTGTTACACTGACCCTCAGTATGAGACTCTCAGTTATAACACTCTCTCTGTTACACTGACTCTCAGTATAAGACTCTCAGTTATAACACTCTCTCTGTTACACTGACCCTCAGTATGAGATTCTCAGTTATAACACTCTGTTACACTGAACCTCTGCAGAAGACTCTCAGTTATAACACACACTCTGTTACACTGACCCTCAGTAGAAGACTCAGTTATAACACTGTCCCTGTTACACTGACCCTCAGTATAAGACTCTCAGTTATAACACTCGCTCTGTTACACTGACCCTCAGTATAAGACCCTCAGTATAAGACTCTCAGTTATAACACTCTCTGTTACACTGATCCTCAGTATAAGACTCTCAGTTATAACACTCTCTCTGTTACACTGTCCCTCAGTATAAGACTCTCTGTTATAACACTCTCTCTGTAACACTGACCCTCAGTAGAAGACTCTCAGTTATAACACTCTCTCTGTAACACTGACCCTCAGTAGAAGACTCTCAGTTATAACACTCTCTGTTACATTGACCCTCAGTATAAGATTCTCAGTTATAACACTCTCTCTGTTACATTGACCCTCAGTATAAGACTCTCAGTTATAACACTCCCTCTGTTACATGGACCCTCAGTATAAGACTCTCAGTTATAACACTATGTTACACTGACCCTCAGTATACGACTCTCAGTTATAACACTCTCTCTGTTACACTGTCCCTCAGTATAAGACACTCAGTTATAACACTGTCTCTGTGACACTGCCCCTCAGTATAAGACTCTGTTATAACACTTTCTGTTACATTGACCCTCAGTATGAGATTCTCAGTTATAACACTCTGTTACACTGAACCTCTGCATAAGACTGTCAGTTATAACACACACTCTGTTACACTGACCCTCAGTATAAGACTCAGTTATAACACTGTCCCTGTTACACTGATCCTCAGTATAAGACTCTCAGTTATAACACTCTCTCTGTTACACGGTCCCTCAGTATAAGTCTCTCAGTTATAACACTATGTTACACTGACCCTCAGTATACGACACTCAGTTATAACACTCTCTCTGTTGCACTGTCCCTCAGTATAAGACTCTCAGTTACAACACACTCTGTTACAATGACCCTCAGTATAAGACTCAGTTATAACACTCTCTCTGTCACACTGACCCTCAGTATGAGACTCTCAGTTATAACACTCTCTCTGTTACACGGTCCCTCAGTATAAGACTCTCAGTTATAACACTATGTTACACTGACCCTCAGTATACGACACTCAGTTATAACACTCTCTCTGTTGCACTGTCCCTCAGTATAAGACTCTCAGTTACAACACACTCTGTTACAATGACCCTCAGTATAAGACTCAGTTATAACACTCTCTCTGTCACACTGACCCTCAGTATGAGACTCTCAGTTATAACACTCTCTCTGTTACACTGACCCTCAGTATGAGACTCTCAGTTATAACACTCTGTAACACTGACCCTCAGTTATAACACTCTCTCTGTCACACTGACCCTCAGTATGAGACTCTCAGTTATAACACTCTCTCTGTTACACTGACCCTCAGTATGAGACTCTCAGTTATAACACTCTCTCTGTTACACTGACTCTCAGTATAAGACTCTCAGTTATAACACTCTCTCTGTTACACTGACCCTCAGTATGAGATTCTCAGTTATAACACTCTGTTACACTGAACCTCTGCAGAAGACTCTCAGTTATAACACACACTCTGTTACACTGACCCTCAGTAGAAGACTCAGTTATAACACTGTCCCTGTTACACTGACCCTCAGTATAAGACTCTCAGTTATAACACTCGCTCTGTTACACTGACCCTCAGTATAAGACCCTCAGTATAAGACTCTCAGTTATAACACTCTCTGTTACACTGATCCTCAGTATAAGACTCTCAGTTATAACACTCTCTCTGTTACACTGTCCCTCAGTATAAGACTCTCTGTTATAACACTCTCTCTGTAACACTGACCCTCAGTAGAAGACTCTCAGTTATAACACTCTCTCTGTAACACTGACCCTCAGTAGAAGACTCTCAGTTATAACACTCTCTGTTACATTGACCCTCAGTATAAGATTCTCAGTTATAACACTCTCTCTGTTACATTGACCCTCAGTATAAGACTCTCAGTTATAACACTCCCTCTGGTACACTGTCCCTCAGTATAAGACTCACAGTTATAACACTCTCTCTGTTACACTGTCCCTCAGTATGAGACTCTCAGTTATAACACTCTCTCTGTTACACTGACCCTCAGTATGAGACTCTCAGTTATAACACTCTCTCTGTTACACTGACTCTCAGTATAAGACTCTCAGTTATAACACTCTCTCTGTTACACTGACCCTCAGTATGAGACTCTCAGTTATAACACTCTCTCTTTTACACTGTCCCTCAGTATAAGACACTCAGTTATAACACTCTCTCTGTTACACTGACCCTCAGTATAAGACACTCAGTTATAACACTCTCTCTGTTACACTGACCCTCAGTATAAGACTCTCAGTTATAACAATCTCTCTGTTACACTGAACCTCAGTATAAGACTCTCAGTTAAAACACTGTAAAACTGACCCTCAATATAAGGCTCACAGTTATAAGACTCTCTGTTTCTTGACCCTCAGTATAAGACTCTCAGTGATAACACTCTCTGTTACATTGACCCTCAGTATAAGACTCTCAGTTATAACACTCTCTCTGTTATACTGTCCCTCAGTTTAAGACTCTCAGTTATAACACTCTCTCTGTTACACTGTCCCTCAGTATAAGACTCTCAGTTATAACACTCTGTTACACTGACCCTCAGTATAAGACTCACAGTTATAACACTCTCTATGTTACACTGACCCTCAGTATAAGACTCTCAGTTATAACACTCTCTCTGTTACACGGTCCCTCAGTATAAGACTCTCAGTTATAACAATCTCTCTGTTACATTGACCCTCAGTATGAGACTCTCAGTTACAACAATCAATCTGTTACACTGACCCTCATTATTAGACTCTCAGTTATAACACTCTCTCTGTTACACGGTCCCTCAGTATAAGACTCTCAGTTATGACACTCTCTCTGTTACATTGACCCTCAGTATGAGACTCTCAGTTATAACACTCTCTCTGTAACACTGACCCTCAGTATAAGACTCTCAGTGATAACACTCTCTGTTACATTGACCCTCAGTATGAGACTCTCAGTTATAACACTCTCTCTGTTATACTGTCCCTCAGTTTAAGACTCTCAGTTATAACACTCTCTCTGTTACACGGTCCCTCAGTATAAGACTCTCAGTTATAACACTCTGTTACACTGACCCTCAGTATAAGACTCACAGTTATAACACTCTCTATGTTACACTGACCCTCAGTATAAGACTCTCAGTTATAACACTCTCTCTGTTACACGGTCCCTCAGTATAAGACTCTCAGTTATAACACTCTCTCTGTTACACTGACCCTCAGTATTAGACTCTCAGTTATAACACTCTCTCTGTTACACTGATCCTCAGTATAAGACTCTCAGTTCTACCACTCTCTGTTACACTGATCCTCAGTATAAGACTCTCAGTTATAACACTCTCTGTTACACTGATCCTCAGTATAAGACTCTCAGTTATAACACACTCTCTGTTACACTGACCTCAGTATAAGACTCTCAGTTAAAACACTCTGTAAAACTGACCCTCAATATAAGGCTCACAGTTATAACACTCTCTCTGTTACACTGACCCTCAATATAAGACTCTCAGTTATAACACTCTCTCTGTTACACAGTCCGTCAGTATAAGACTCTCAGTTACAACACTCTCTGTTACATTGACCCTCAGTATAAGACTCTCAGTTATAACACTCTCTCTGTTACACTGTCCCTCAGTACAAGACTCTCAGTTATAACATTCTCTCTGTTACACTGACCCTCAGTATAAGACTCAGTTATAACACTGTCTCTGTTACACTGACCCTCAGTATAAGACTCTCAGTTATAACACTCTCCCTGTTACACTGAACCTCAGTATAAGACTCTCAGTTATAACACTCTCTTGTCAAACTAACCCTCAGGATAAGACTCTCAGTTATAACACTCTCTCTGTTACACTGATCCTCAGTATAAGACTCTCAGTTATGACAGTCTCACTGTTACACTGACCGTCAGTATAAGACTCTCAGTGACAACACTGTCGCTGTTACTCTGACCCTCAGTATAAGACCCTAAGTTATAACACTCTCTTTGTCAAACTAACCCTCAGTATAAGACTCTCAGTTATAACACTCTCTCTGTTACACTGTCCCTCAGTATAAGACTCTCAGTTCTAACACTCTCGTTGTTACACTGACCCTCAGTATAAGACATCAGTTATAACACTCTCTCTGTTACAGTGACCCTCAGTATAAGACTCTCAGTAATAACACTCTCTCTTTTTCACTGACCCTCAGTATAAGACTCTCAGTTATAACACTCTCTCTGTTACATTGACCCTCAGTATGAGACTCTCAGTTATAACACTCTCTCTGTTACATTGACCCTCAGTATGAGACTCTCAGTTATAACACTCTCTCTGTTACATTGACCCTCAGTATAAGACACTCAGTTATAACAATCTCTCGTTTACACTGACCCTCAGTATAAGACTCTCAGTTATAACACTCTCTCTGTTACACTGACCCTCAATATAAGGCACACAGTTATAACACACACTCTGTTACACTGAAGCTCAGTATAAGGCTCTCAGTTATAACACTCTGTTACACTGACCCTCAGTATAAGACTCTCAGTTATAACACTCTCTCTGTTACAATGACCCTCAGTATAAGACTCTCAGTTCGAACACTCTCTCTGTTACACTGACCCTCAGTATAAGACTCTCAGTTATAACAATCTCTCTGTAACGCTGACCGTCAGTATAAGACTCTCAGTTATAACACTCTCTGTTACATTGACACTCAGTATAAGACTCTCAGTTATAACACTCTCTCTGTTACACTGACCCTCAGTATAAGACTCACAGTTATAACACTCTCTCTGTTAGACTGACCCTCAATATAAGACTATCAGTTGTAACACTCTCTCTGTTACAAAGTCCCTTAGTATAAGACTCTCAGTTACAACACTCTCTCTGTTACACTGACCTTCAGTATAAGCCATCAGTTATAACACTCTCTCTGTTACAGTGATCCTCAGTATAAGACTCTCAGTTATAACACTCTCTCTGTTACACTGACCCTCAGTATAAAACTCGCAGTTATAACACTCTCTCTGTTACATTGACCCTCAGTATAAAACTCGCAGTTATAACACTCTCTCTGTAACACTGACCCTCAGTATAAGACTCTCAGTTATAACACTGTCCCTGTTACACTGACCTCAGTGTAAGACTCTCAGTTATCACACTCTCTCTGTTACACTGTCCTCAGTATAAGACTCTCAGTTATAACACTCTCTCTGTTACACTGTCCGCAGTATAAGACTCTCAGTTATAACACTCTCTCTGTTACTCTGTTCTCAGTATAAGACTCTCAGTTATAACACTCTCGGTTACACTGACCCTCAATATAAGACTCTCAGTTATAACACTCTCTCTGTTACACTGACCCTCAGTATAAGACTCTCAGTTATAACAATCTCTCTGTAACGCTGACCCTCAGTATAAGACTCTCAGTTATAATACTCTCTCTGTTACACTGTTCTCAGTATAAGACTCTCAGTTATAACACTCTCGGTTACACTGACCCTCAGTATAAGACTCTCAGTTCGAACACTCTCTCTGTTACACTGACCCTCAGTATAAGACTCTCAGTTATAACTCTCTCTCTGTTACACTGTCCCTCAGTATAAGACTCTCAATTATAACTCTCTCTCTGTTACACTGACCCTCAGTATAAGACTCTCAGTTATAACACTCTGTAACACTGACCCTCAATATTAGGCTCACAGTTATAACACTCTCTCTTTTACACTGACCCTCAGTATAAGACTCTCAGTTATAACACTCTCTCTGTTACACTGACCCTCAGTATAAGACTCTCAGTTATAACACTCTCTCTGTTACATTGAACCTCAGAATGAGACTCTCAGTTATAACAATCTCTCTGTTACACTGTCCCTCAGTATAAGACGCTCAGTTCTAACACTCTCGCTGTTACACTGACCCTCAGTATAAGACATCAGTTATAACACTCTCTCTGTTACACTGTCCCTCAGTATAAGACTCTCAGTTATAACACTCTCTCTTTTTCACTGACCCTCAGTATAAGACTCTCAGTTATAACAATCTCTCGTTTCCACTGACCCTCAGTATAAGACTCTCAGTTATAACACTGTCTCTGTTACACTGACCCTCAGTATAAGACTCTCTGTTATAACACTCTCCCTGTTACACCGACCCTCAGTAAAAGACTCTCAGTTATAACACTCTCTCTGTTACACTGACCCTCAATATAAGGCACACAGTTATAACAGACACTCTGTTACACTGAAGCTCAGTATAAGGCTCTCAGTTATAACACTCTGTTACACTGACCCTCAGCATAAGACTCTCAGTTATAACACTCTCCCTGTTACACTGACCCGCAGTATAAGACTCTCTGTTATAACACTCTCTCTGTTACACTCACCCTCAGTATAAGACTCTCAGTTATAACACTCTCTCTGTTACACTGACCCTCAGTATAAGACTCTCAGTTATAACACTCTCTCTGTTACACTGACCTCAGTATAAGACTCTCAGTTATTACACACACACTGTTACACTGAACCTCAGTATAAGACTCTCAGTTATAAAACACTCCCTGTTACACTGACCCTCAGTATAAGACTCTCAATTATAACACTCTCCTTGTTACACTGACCCTCAGTAAAAGACACTCAGTTATAACACACACTCTGTTACACTGAAGCTCAGTATAAGACTCTCAATTATAACACTCTCTCTGTTACACTGACCCTCAATATAAGACTCTCTGTTATAACATTCTCTGTTACACTGTCCCTCAGTATAAGACTCTCAGTTATAACACTCTCTCTGTTACACTGATCCTCAGTATAAGACTCTCAGTTATAACACTCTCTGTTACACTGTCCCTCAGTATAAGACTCACAGTTATAACACTCTCTCTGTTACACTGATCCTCAGTATAAGACTCTCAGTTATAACACTCTCTCTGTTACACTGTCCCTCAGTATAAGACTCTCAGTTATAACACTCTCTGTTACACAGTGCCTCAGTATAAGACTCTCAGTTATAACACTCTCTCTGTTACACTGATCCTCAGTATAAGACTCTCAGTTATAATAATCTCTCTGTTACACTGACCCTCAGTATAAGACTCTCAGTTATAACACTCTCTCTGTTACACGGTCCCTCAGTATAAGACTCTCAGTTATAACACTCTCTGTAAAACTGACCCTCAGTATAAGACTCTCAGTTATAACAATCTCTCTGTTACACTGATCCTCAGTATAAGACTCTCAGTTATAACAATCTCTCTGTTACACTGACCCTCAGTATAAGACTCTCAGTTATAACACACACTCTGTTACACTGAAGCTCAAAATAAGGCTCTCAGTTATAACACTCTCTATGTTACACTAACCCTCAGTATAAGACTCTCAGTTATAACAATCTCTCTGTTACACTGATCCTCAGTATAAGACTCTCAGTTATAACACTGTCTCTGTTACACTGACCCTCAGTATAAGACTCTCTGTTATAACACTCTCCCTGTTACACCGACCCTCAGTAAAAGACTCTCAGTTATAACACTCTCTCTGTTACACTGACCCTCAATATAAGGCACACAGTTATAACACACACTCTGTTACACTGAAGCTCAGTATAAGGCTCTCAGTTATAACACTCTGTTACACTGACCCTCAGCATAAGACTCTCAGTTATAACACTCTCCCTGTTACACTGACCCGCAGTATAGGACTCTCTGTTATAACACTCTCTCTGTTACACTCACCCTCAGTATAAGACTCTCAGTTATAACACTCTCTCTGTTACACTGACCCTCAGTATAAGACTCTCAGTTACACTGTCCCTCAGTATAAGACTCTCAGTTATAACACTCTCTCTGTAACACTGACCTAAGTATAAGACTCTCATTTATAACGCTCTCCCTGTTACACTGACCCTCAGTATAAGACTCTCAGTTATAACACTGTCTCTGTTACACTGACCTCAGTATAAGACTCTCAGTTATAACACTCTCCTTGTTACACTGAGCCTCAGTATAAGACTCTCAGTTATAACACTCTCTCTGTTACACTGACCTCAGTATAAGACTCTCAGTTATAAAACTCTCCCTGTTACAATGACCTCAGTATAAGACTCTCAGTTATAACACTCTGTTACACTGAACCTCAGTATAAGACTCTCAGTTATAACACTCTCTCTGTTACACTGACCCTCAGTATAAGACTGTCAGTTATAACAATCTCTCTGTAACGCTGACCCTCAGTATAAGACTCTCAGTTATAATACTCTCTCTGTTACACTGTTCTCAGTATAAGACTCTCAGTTATAACACTCTCGGTTACACTGACCCTCAGTATAAGACTCTCAGTTCGAACACTCTCTCTGTTACACTGACCCTCAGTATAAGACTCTCAGTTATAACTCTCTCTCTGTTACATTGAACCTCAGAATGAGACTCTCAGTTATAACAATCTCTCTGTTACACTGTCCCTCAGTATAAGACGCTCAGTTCTAACACTCTCGCTGTTACACTGACCCTCAGTATAAGACATCAGTTATAACACTCTCTCTTTTTCACTGACCCTCAGTATAAGACTCTCAGTTATAACAATCTCTCGTTTCCACTGACCCTCAGTATAAGACTCTCAGTTATAACACTGTCTCTGTTACACTGACCCTCAGTATAAGACTCTCTGTTATAACACTCTCCCTGTTACACCGACCCTCAGTAAAAGACTCTCAGTTATAACACTCTCTCTGTTACACTGACCCTCAATATAAGGCACACAGTTATAACACACACTCTGTTACACTGAAGCTCAGTATAAGGCTCTCAGTTATAACACTCTGTTACACTGACCCTCAGCATAAGACTCTCAGTTATAACACTCTCCCTGTTACACTGACCCGCAGTATAAGACTCTCTGTTATAACACTCTCTCTGTTACACTGACCCTCAGTATAAGACTCTCAGTTATAACACTCTCTCTGTTACACTGACCTCAGTATAAGACTCTCAGTTATAACACACACACTGTTACACTGAACCTCAGTATAAGACTCTCAGTTATAAAACACTCCCTGTTACACTGACCCTCAGTATAAGACTCTCAATTATAACACTCTCCTTGTTACACTGACCCTCAGTAAAAGACACTCAGTTATAACACACACTCTGTTACACTGAAGCTCAGTATAAGACTCTCAATTATAACACTCTCTCTGTTACACTGACCCTCAATATAAGACTCTCTGTTATAACATTCTCTGTTACACTGTCCCTCAGTATAAGACTCTCAGTTATAACACTCTCTCTGTTACACTGATCCTCAGTATAAGACTCTCAGTTATAACACTCTCTGTTACACTGTCCCTCAGTATAAGACTCACAGTTATAACACTCTCTCTGTTACACTGATCCTCAGTATAAGACTCTCAGTTATAACACTCTCTCTGTTACACTGTCCCTCAGTATAAGACTCTCAGTTATAACACTCTCTGTTACACTGTCCCTCAGTATAAGACTCTCAGTTATAACACTCTCTCTGTTACACTGATCCTCAGTATAAGACTCTCAGTTATAATAATCTCTCTGTTACACTGACCCTCAGTATAAGACTCTCAGTTATAACACTCTCTCTGTTACACGGTCCCTCAGTATAAGACTCTCAGTTATAACACTCTCTGTAAAACTGACCCTCAGTATAAGACTCTCAGTTATAACAATCTCTCTGTTACACTGATCCTCAGTATAAGACTCTCAGTTATAACAATCTCTCTGTTACACTGACCCTCAGTATAAGACTCTCAGTTATAACACACACTCTGTTACACTGAAGCTCAAAATAAGGCTCTCAGTTATAACACTCTCTATGTTACACTGACCCTCAGTATAAGACTCTCAGTTATAACAATCTCTCTGTTACACTGATCCTCAGTATAAGACTCTCAGTTATAACAATCTCTCTGTAACACTGACCCTCAATATTTGGCTCACAGTTATAACACTCTCTCTTTTACACTGACCCTCAGTATAAGACTCTCAGTTACACTGTCCCTCAGTATAAGACTCTCAGTTATAACACTCTCTCTGTAACACTGACCTCAGTATAAGACTCTCATTTATAACGCTCTCCCTGTTACACTGACCCTCAGTATAAGACTCTCAGTTATAACACTGTCTCTGTTACACTGACCTCAGTATAAGACTCTCAGTTATAACACTCTCCTTGTTACACTGAGCCTCAGTATAAGACTCTCAGTTATAACACTCTCTCTGTTACACTGACCTCAGTATAAGACTCTCAGTTATAAAACTCTCCCTGTTACAATGACCTCAGTATAAGACTCTCAGTTATAACACTCTGTTACACTGAACCTCAGTATAAGACTCTCAGTTATAACACTCTCTCTTTTACACTGACCCTCAGTATAAGACTCTCAGTTATAACTCTCTCTATGTTACACTGACCCTCAGTATAAGACTCTCAATTATAACACTCTCTCTTTTACACTGACCCTCAGTATAAGACTCTCAGTTATAACTCTCTCTATGTTACACTGACCCTCAGTGTAAGACTCTCAGTTATAACAATCTCTCTTTTACACTGACCCTCAGTATAAGACTCTCAGTTATAACACTCTCTCTTTCACTTTGTCCCTCAGTATAAGACTCTCAGTTATAACACTCTCTCTGTTACTCTGTCCCTCAGTATGAGACTCTCAGTTATAACACTCTCTATGTTACACTGACCCTCAGTATAAGACTCTCAGTTATAACAATCTCTCTGTAACACTGACCCTCAATATTAGGCTCACAGTTATAACACTCCCTCTTTTACACTGACCCTCAGTATAAGACTCTCAGTTATAACACTCTCTCTGTTACAGTGTCCCTCAGTATGAGACTCTCAGTTATAACACTCTCTATGTTACACTGACCCTCAGTATAATACTCTCAGTTATAACACTCTCGGTTACATTGACCCTCAGTATGAGACTCTCAGTTATAACACTCTCCTTGTTACACTGACCCTCAGTATATGACTCTCAGTTATAACACACACTAATCTCTCTGTTACACTGATCCTCAGTATAAAGACTCTCAGTTATAACAATCTGTTACACTGTCCCTCAGTATAAGACTCCCAGTTATAACTCTCTCTGTTACACTGACCCTCAGTATAAGACTCTCAGTTATAACAATCTGTTACACTGACCCTCAGTATAAGACTCTCAGTTATAACACTCTCTCTGTGATACTGACCCTCAGTATAAGGCTCTCAGTTATAACACTCTCTCTGTTACACTGACCCTCAGTATAAGACTCTCAGCTATAACACTCTCTCTGTTACACTGACCCTCATTATAAGACTCTCAATTATAACACTCTCTCTTTCACTTTGTCCCTCAGTATAAGACTCTCAGTTATAACACTCTCTCTGTTACACTGACCCTCAGTATGAGACTCTCAGTTATAACACTCTCTCTGTTACATTGACCCTCGGTATAAGACTCTCAATTATAACTCTCTCTCTGTTATACTGAGGGACAGTGTAAGACTCTCAGTTATAACACTCTCTCTGTTACACTGACCCTCAGTATAAGACTCTCAGTTATAACACTCTCTCTGTAACACTGACCTCAGTATAAGACTCTCATTTATAACACTCTCCCTGTTACACTGACCATCAGTATAAGACTCTCAGTTATAACACTCTCTCTGTAACACTGACCTCAGTATAAGACTCTCATTTATAACGCTCTCCCTGTTACACTGACCCTCAGCATAAAAATCTCAGTTATAACACTCTCTCTGTTACACTGACCTCAGTATAAGACTCTCAGTTATAACACTCTCCTTGTTACACTGACCCTCAGTATAAGACTCTCAATTATAACACTCTCTCTGTTACACTGACCCTCAGTATAAGACTCTCAGTTATAACACTCTCCTTGTTACACTGACCCTCAGTATAAGACTCTCAGTTATAACACTCTCCTTGTTACACTGACCCTCAGTATAAGACTCTCAATTATAACACTCTCCTTGTTACACTGACCCTCAGTATAAGACTCTCAATTATAACACTCTCTCTTTTACACTGACCCTCAGTATAAGACTCTCAGTTATAACACTCTCTCTGTTACACTGACACTCAGTATAAGACTCTCAGTTATAACACTCTCTCTGTTACAGTGACCCTCAGTACAAGACTCTCAGTTATAACACTCTCTCTTCTACATTGACCCTCAGTATAAGACTCTCAATTATAACTCTCTCTCTGTTACACTGACCCTCAGTACAAGACTCTCAGTTATAACACTCTCTCTTCTACATTGACCCTCAGTATAAGACTCTCAATTATAACTCTCTCTCTGTTACACTGACCCACAGTATAAGACTCTCAGTTATAACACACACTCTGTTCCACTGAAGCTCAGTATAAGACTCTCAGTTATAACACTCTCTCTGTTACACTGACCGTCAGTATTACACTCTCAGTTATAACACTCTCTCTGTTACACTGACCCTCAGTATAAGGTTGTCAGTTATAACACTCTCTCTGTTACACTGACCCTCAGTATAAGGTTGTCAGTTATAACACTCTCTCTGTTACACTGACCCACAGTATAAGACTCTCAGTTATAACACACACTCTGTTCCACTGAAGCTCAGTATAAGACTCTCAGTTATAACACTCTCTCTGTTACACTGACCCTCAGTATAAGACTCTCAGTTATAACACTCTCCCATTTACACTGACCCTCAGCATAAGACTCTCAGTTATAACAATCTCTCTGTTACACTGTCCCTCAGTATAAGACTCTCAGTTATAACACTCTCCTTGTTACACTGACCCTCAGTATGAGACTCTCAGTTATAACACTCTCTCTGTTACACTGACCCTCAGTATAAGACTCTCAGTTATAACACTTTCTCGGTTACACTGTCCCTCAGTATAAGACTCTCAGTTATAACACTCTCTCTGTTACTCTGTTCTCAGTATAAGACTCTCAGTTATAACACTCTCTATGTTACACTGACCCTCAGTATGAGACTCTCAGTTATAACACTCTCTCTGTTACACTGTTCTCAGTATAAGACTCTCAGTTATAACACTCTCGGTTACACTGACCCTCAGTATAAGACTCTCAGTTCGAACACTCTCTCTGTTACACTGTCCCTCAGTATAAGACTCTCAATTATAACTCTCTCTCTGTTACACTGACCCTCAGTATAAGACTCTCAGTTATAACACTCTGTAACACTGACGCTCAGTATAAGACTCTCAGTTATAACACTCTCTCTGTTACACTGACCCTCAGTATAAGACTCTCAGTTATAACACTCTGTAACACTGACGCTCAGTATAAGACTCTCAGTTATAACACTCTCTCTGTTACACTGACCCTCAGTATAAGACTCTCAGTTATAACACTCTCTCTGTTACATTGAACCTCAGAATGAGACTCTCAGTTATAACAATCTCTCTGTTACACTGTCCCTCAGTATAAGACGCTCAGTTCTAACACTCTCGCTGTTACACTGACCCTCAGTATAAGACATCAGTTATAACACTCTCTCTTTTTCACTGACCCTCAGTATAAGACTCTCAGTTATAACAATCTCTCGTTTCCACTGACCCTCAGTATAAGACTCTCAGTTATAACACTGTCTCTGTTACACTGACCCTCAGTATAAGACTCTCTGTTATAACACTCTCCCTGTTACACCGACCCTCAGTAAAAGACTCTCAGTTATAACACTCTCTCTGTTACACTGACCCTCAATATAAGGCACACAGTTATAACACACACTCTGTTACACTGAAGCTCAGTATAAGGCTCTCAGTTATAACACTCTGTTACACTGACCCTCAGCATAAGACTCTCAGTTATAACACTCTCCCTGTTACACTGACCCGCAGTATAAGACTCTCTGTTATAACACTCTCTCTGTTACACTCACCCTCAGTATAAGACTCTCAGTTATAACACTCTCTCTGTTACACTGACCCTCAGTATAAGACTCTCAGTTATAACACTCTCTCTGTTACACTGACCTCAGTATAAGACTCTCAGTTATAACACACACACTGTTACACTGAACCTCAGTATAAGACTCTCAGTTATAAAACACTCCCTGTTACACTGACCCTCAGTATAAGACTCTCAATTATAACACTCTCCTTGTTACACTGACCCTCAGTAAAAGACACTCAGTTATAACACACACTCTGTTACACTGAAGCTCAGTATAAGACTCTCAATTATAACACTCTCTCTGTTACACTGACCCTCAATATAAGACTCTCTGTTATAACATTCTCTGTTACACTGTCCCTCAGTATAAGACTCTCAGTTATAACACTCTCTCTGTTACACTGATCCTCAGTATAAGACTCTCAGTTATAACACTCTCTGTTACACTGTCCCTCAGTATAAGACTCACAGTTATAACACTCTCTCTGTTACACTGATCCTCAGTATAAGACTCTCAGTTATAACACTCTCTCTGTTACACTGTCCCTCAGTATAAGACTCTCAGTTATAACACTCTCTGTTACACTGTCCCTCAGTATAAGACTCTCAGTTATAACACTCTCTCTGTTACACTGATCCTCAGTATAAGACTCTCAGTTATAATAATCTCTCTGTTACACTGACCCTCAGTATAAGACTCTCAGTTATAACACTCTCTCTGTTACACGGTCCCTCAGTATAAGACTCTCAGTTATAACACTCTCTGTAAAACTGACCCTCAGTATAAGACTCTCAGTTATAACAATCTCTCTGTTACACTGATCCTCAGTATAAGACTCTCAGTTATAACAATCTCTCTGTTACACTGACCCTCAGTATAAGACTCTCAGTTATAACACACACTCTGTTACACTGAAGCTCAAAATAAGGCTCTCAGTTATAACACTCTCTATGTTACACTGACCCTCAGTATAAGACTCTCAGTTATAACAATCTCTCTGTTACACTGATCCTCAGTATAAGACTCTCAGTTATAACAATCTCTCTGTAACACTGACCCTCAATATTTGGCTCACAGTTATAACACTCTCTCTTTTACACTGACCCTCAGTATAAGACTCTCAGTTACACTGTCCCTCAGTATAAGACTCTCAGTTATAACACTCTCTCTGTAACACTGACCTCAGTATAAGACTCTCATTTATAACGCTCTCCCTGTTACACTGACCCTCAGTATAAGACTCTCAGTTATAACACTGTCTCTGTTACACTGACCTCAGTATAAGACTCTCAGTTATAACACTCTCCTTGTTACACTGAGCCTCAGTATAAGACTCTCAGTTATAACACTCTCTCTGTTACACTGACCTCAGTATAAGACTCTCAGTTATAAAACTCTCCCTGTTACAATGACCTCAGTATAAGACTCTCAGTTATAACACTCTGTTACACTGAACCTCAGTATAAGACTCTCAGTTATAACACTCTCTCTTTTACACTGACCCTCAGTATAAGACTCTCAGTTATAACTCTCTCTATGTTACACTGACCCTCAGTATAAGACTCTCAATTATAACACTCTCTCTTTTACACTGACCCTCAGTACAAGACTCTCAGTTATAACTCTCTCTATGTTACACTGACCCTCAGTATAAGACTCTCAGTTATAACAATCTCTCTTTTACACTGACCCTCAGTATAAGACTCTCAGTTATAACACTCTCTCTTTCACTTTGTCCCTCAGTATAAGACTCTCAGTTATAACACTCTCTCTGTTACTCTGTCCCTCAGTATGAGACTCTCAGTTATAACACTCTCTATGTTACACTGACCCTCAGTATAAGACTCTCAGTTATAACAATCTCTCTGTAACACTGACCCTCAATATTAGGCTCACAGTTATAACACTCTCTCTGTTACAGTGTCCCTCAGTATGAGACTCTCAGTTATAACACTCTCTATGTTACACTGACCCTCAGTATAATACTCTCAGTTATAACACTCTCGGTTACATTGACCCTCAGTATGAGACTCTCAGTTATAACACTCTCCTTGTTACACTGACCCTCAGTATATGACTCTCAGTTATAACACACACTAATCTCTCTGTTACACTGATCCTCAGTATAAAGACTCTCAGTTATAACAATCTGTTACACTGTCCCTCAGTATAAGACTCTCAGTTATAACTCTCTCTGTTACACTGACCCTCAGTATAAGACTCTCAGTTATAACAATCTGTTACACTGACCCTCAGTATAAGACTCTCAGTTCGAACACTCTCTCTGTGATACTGACCCTCAGTATAAGGCTCTCAGTTATAACACTCTCTCTGTTACACTGACCCTCAGTATAAGACTCTGTTATAACACTTTCTGTTCCACTGACCCTCAGTATAAGACTCTCAGCTATAACACTCTCTCTGTTACACTGACCCTCATTATAAGACTCTCAATTATAACACTCTCTCTTTCACTTTGTCCCTCAGTATAAGACTCTCAGTTATAACACTCTCTCTGTTACACTGACCCTCAGTATGAGACTCTCAGTTATAACACTCTCTCTGTTACATTGACCCTCGGTATAAGACTCTCAATTATAACTCTCTCTCTGTTATACTGAGGGACAGTGTAAGACTCTCAGTTATAACACTCTCTCTGTTACACTGACCCTCAGTATAAGACTCTCAGTTATAACACTCTCTCTGTAACACTGACCTCAGTATAAGACTCTCATTTATAACACTCTCCCTGTTACACTGACCATCAGTATAAGACTCTCAGTTATAACACTCTCTCTGTTACTCTGTCCCTCAGTATGAGACTCTCAGTTATAACACTCTCTATGTTACACTGACCCTCAGTATAAGACTCTCAGTTATAACAATCTCTCTGTAACACTGACCCTCAATATTAGGCTCACAGTTATAACACTCTCTCTGTTACAGTGTCCCTCAGTATGAGACTCTCAGTTATAACACTCTCTATGTTACACTGACCCTCAGTATAATACTCTCAGTTATAACACTCTCGGTTACATTGACCCTCAGTATGAGACTCTCAGTTATAACACTCTCCTTGTTACACTGACCCTCAGTATATGACTCTCAGTTATAACACACACTAATCTCTCTGTTACACTGATCCTCAGTATAAAGACTCTCAGTTATAACAATCTGTTACACTGTCCCTCAGTATAAGACTCCCAGTTATAACTCTCTCTGTTACACTGACCCTCAGTATAAGACTCTCAGTTATAACAATCTGTTACACTGACCCTCAGTATAAGACTCTCAGTTATAACACTCTCTCTGTGATACTGACCCTCAGTATAAGGCTCTCAGTTATAACACTCTCTCTGTTACACTGACCCTCAGTATAAGACTCTGTTATAACACTTTCTGTTCCACTGACCCTCAGTATAAGACTCTCAGCTATAACACTCTCTCTGTTACACTGACCCTCATTATAAGACTCTCAATTATAACACTCTCTCTTTCACTTTGTCCCTCAGTATAAGACTCTCAGTTATAACACTCTCTCTGTTACACTGACCTCAGTATAAGACTCTCAGTTATAACACACACACTGTTACACTGAACCTCAGTATAAGACTCTCAGTTATAAAACACTCCCTGTTACACTGACCCTCAGTATAAGACTCTCAGTTATAACAATCTCTCTGTTACACTGACCCTCAGTATAAGACTCTCAGTTATAACACACACTCTGTTACACTGAAGCTCAAAATAAGGCTCTCAGTTATAACACTCTCTATGTTACACTGACCCTCAGTATAAGACTCTCAGTTATAACAATCTCTCTGTTACACTGATCCTCAGTATAAGACTCTCAGTTATAACAATCTCTCTGTAACACTGACCCTCAATATTTGGCTCACAGTTATAACACTCTCTCTTTTACACTGACCCTCAGTACAAGACTCTCAGTTACACTGTCCCTCAGTATAAGACTCTCAGTTATAACACTCTCTCTGTAACACTGACCTCAGTATAAGACTCTCATTTATAACGCTCTCCCTGTTACACTGACCCTCAGTATAAGACTCTCAGTTATAACACTGTCTCTGTTACACTGACCTCAGTATAAGACTCTCAGTTATAACACTCTCCTTGTTACACTGAGCCTCAGTATAAGACTCTCAGTTATAACACTCTCTCTGTTACACTGACCTCAGTATAAGACTCTCAGTTATAAAACTCTCCCTGTTACAATGACCTCAGTATAAGACTCTCAGTTATAACACTCTGTTACACTGAACCTCAGTATAAGACTCTCAGTTATAACACTCTCTCTTTTACACTGACCCTCAGTATAAGACTCTCAGTTATAACTCTCTCTATGTTACACTGACCCTCAGTATAAGACTCTCAATTATAACACTCTCTCTTTTACACTGACCCTCAGTATAAGACTCTCAGTTATAACTCTCTCTATGTTACACTGACCCTCAGTATAAGACTCTCAGTTATAACAATCTCTCTTTTACACTGACCCTCAGTATAAGACTCTCAGTTATAACACTCTCTCTTTCACTTTGTCCCTCAGTATAAGACTCTCAGTTATAACACTCTCTCTGTTACTCTGTCCCTCAGTATGAGACTCTCAGTTATAACACTCTCTATGTTACACTGACCCTCAGTATAAGACTCTCAGTTATAACAATCTCTCTGTAACACTGACCCTCAATATTAGGCTCACAGTTATAACACTCTCTCTGTTACAGTGTCCCTCAGTATGAGACTCTCAGTTATAACACTCTCTATGTTACACTGACCCTCAGTATAATACTCTCAGTTATAACACTCTCGGTTACATTGACCCTCAGTATGAGACTCTCAGTTATAACACTCTCCTTGTTACACTGACCCTCAGTATATGACTCTCAGTTATAACACACACTAATCTCTCTGTTACACTGATCCTCAGTATAAAGACTCTCAGTTATAACAATCTGTTACACTGTCCCTCAGTATAAGACTCTCAGTTATAACTCTCTCTGTTACACTGACCCTCAGTATAAGACTCTCAGTTATAACAATCTGTTACACTGACCCTCAGTATAAGACTCTCAGTTCGAACACTCTCTCTGTGATACTGACCCTCAGTATAAGGCTCTCAGTTATAACACTCTCTCTGTTACACTGACCCTCAGTATAAGACTCTGTTATAACACTTTCTGTTCCACTGACCCTCAGTATAAGACTCTCAGCTATAACACTCTCTCTGTTACACTGACCCTCATTATAAGACTCTCAATTATAACACTCTCTCTTTCACTTTGTCCCTCAGTATAAGACTCTCAGTTATAACACTCTCTCTGTTACACTGACCCTCAGTATGAGACTCTCAGTTATAACACTCTCTCTGTTACATTGACCCTCGGTATAAGACTCTCAATTATAACTCTCTCTCTGTTATACTGAGGGACAGTGTAAGACTCTCAGTTATAACACTCTCTCTGTTACACTGACCCTCAGTATAAGACTCTCAGTTATAACACTCTCTCTGTAACACTGACCTCAGTATAAGACTCTCATTTATAACACTCTCCCTGTTACACTGACCATCAGTATAAGACTCTCAGTTATAACACTCTCTCTGTAACACTGACCTCAGTATAAGACTCTCATTTATAACGCTCTCCCTGTTACACTGACCCTCAGCATAAAAATCTCAGTTATAACACTCTTTCTGTTACACTGACCTCAGTATAAGACTCTCAGTTATAACACTCTCCTTGTTACACTGACCCTCAGTATAAGACTCTCAATTATAACACTCTCTCTGTTACACTGACCCTCAGTATAAGACTCTCAGTTATAACACTCTCCTTGTTACACTGACCCTCAGTATAAGACTCTCAGTTATAACACTCTCCTTGTTACACTGACCCTCAGTATAAGACTCTCAATTATAACACTCTCCTTGTTACACTGACCCTCAGTATAAGACTCTCAATTATAACACTCTCTCTTTTACACTGACCCTCAGTATAAGACTCTCAGTTATAACACTCTCTCTGTTACACTGACACTCAGTATAAGACTCTCAGTTATAACACTCTCTCTGTTACAGTGACCCTCAGTACAAGACTCTCAGTTATAACACTCTCTCTTCTACATTGACCCTCAGTATAAGACTCTCAATTATAACTCTCTCTCTGTTATACTGAGGGACAGTGTAAGACTCTCAGTTATAACACTCTCTCTGTTACACTGACCCTCAGTATAAGACTCTCAGTTATAACACTCTCTCTGTAACACTGACCTCAGTATAAGACTCTCATTTATAACACTCTCCCTGTTACACTGACCATCAGTATAAGACTCTCAGTTATAACACTCTCTCTGTAACACTGACCTCAGTATAAGACTCTCATTTATAACGCTCTCCCTGTTACACTGACCCTCAGCATAAAAATCTCAGTTATAACACTCTCTCTGTTACACTGACCTCAGTATAAGACTCTCAGTTATAACACTCTCCTTGTTACACTGACCCTCAGTATAAGACTCTCAATTATAACACTCTCTCTGTTACACTGACCCTCAGTATAAGACTCTCAGTTATAACACTCTCCTTGTTACACTGACCCTCAGTATAAGACTCTCAGTTATAACACTCTCCTTGTTACACTGACCCTCAGTATAAGACTCTCAATTATAACACTCTCCTTGTTACACTGACCCTCAGTATAAGACTCTCAATTATAACACTCTCTCTTTTACACTGACCCTCAGTATAAGACTCTCAGTTATAACACTCTCCCTGTTACACTGACACTCAGTATAAGACTCTCAGTTATAACACTCTCTCTGTTACAGTGACCCTCAGTACAAGACTCTCAGTTATAACACTCTCTCTTCTAAATTGACCCTCAGTATAAGACTCTCAATTATAACTCTCTCTCTGTTACACTGACCCTCAGTACAAGACTCTCAGTTATAACACTCTCTCTTCTACATTGACCCTCAGTATAAGACTCTCAATTATAACTCTCTCTCTGTTACACTGACCCACAGTATAAGACTCTCAGTTATAACACACACTCTGTTCCACTGAAGCTCAGTATAAGACTCTCAGTTATAACACTCTCTCTGTTACACTGACCGTCAGTATTACACTCTCAGTTATAACACTCTCTCTGTTACACTGACCCTCAGTATAAGGTTGTCAGTTATAACACTCTCTCTGTTACACTGACCCTCAGTATAAGGTTGTCAGTTATAACACTCTCTCTGTTACACTGACCCTCAGTATAAGACTCTCAGTTATAACACACACTCTGTTCCACTGAAGCTCAGTATAAGACTCTCAGTTATAACACTCTCTCTGTTACACTGACCCTCAGTATAAGACTCTCAGTTATAACACTCTCCCATTTACACTGACCCTCAGCATAAGACTCTCAGTTATAACAATCTCTCTGTTACACTGTCCCTCAGTATAAGACTCTCAGTTATAACACTCTCCTTGTTACACTGACCCTCAGTATGAGACTCTCAGTTATAACACTCTCTCTGTTACACTGACCCTCAGTATAAGACTCTCAGTTATAACACTTTCTCGGTTACACTGTCCCTCAGTATAAGACTCTCAGTTATAACACTCTCTCTGTTACTCTGTTCTCAGTATAAGACTCTCAGTTATAACACTCTCTATGTTACACTGACCCTCAGTATGAGACTCTCAGTTATAACACTCTCTCTGTTACACTGTTCTCAGTATAAGACTCTCAGTTATAACACTCTCGGTTACACTGACCCTCAGTATAAGACTCTCAGTTCGAACACTCTCTCTGTTACACTGTCCCTCAGTATAAGACTCTCAATTATAACTCTCTCTCTGTTACACTGACCCTCAGTATAAGACTCTCAGTTACAACACTCTGTAACACTGACGCTCAGTATAAGACTCTCAGTTATAACACTCTCTCTGTTACACTGACCCTCAGTATAAGACTCTCAGTTATAACACTCTGTAACACTGACGCTCAGTATAAGACTCTCAGTTATAACACTCTCTCTGTTACACTGACCCTCAGTATAAGACTCTCAGTTATAACACTCTCTCTGTTACATTGAACCTCAGAATGAGACTCTCAGTTATAACAATCTCTCTGTTACACTGTCCCTCAGTATAAGACGCTCAGTTCTAACACTCTCGCTGTTACACTGACCCTCAGTATAAGACATCAGTTATAACACTCTCTCTTTTTCACTGACCCTCAGTATAAGACTCTCAGTTATAACAATCTCTCGTTTCCACTGACCCTCAGTATAAGACTCTCAGTTATAACACTGTCTCTGTTACACTGACCCTCAGTATAAGACTCTCTGTTATAACACTCTCCCTGTTACACCGACCCTCAGTAAAAGACTCTCAGTTATAACACTCTCTCTGTTACACTGACCCTCAATATAAGGCACACAGTTATAACACACACTCTGTTACACTGAAGCTCAGTATAAGGCTCTCAGTTATAACACTCTGTTACACTGACCCTCAGCATAAGACTCTCAGTTATAACACTCTCCCTGTTACACTGACCCGCAGTATAAGACTCTCAGTTATAACACTCTCTCTGTTACACTGACCTCAGTATAAGACTCTCAGTTATAACACACACACTGTTACACTGAACCTCAGTATAAGACTCTCAGTTATAAAACACTCCCTGTTACACTGACCCTCAGTATAAGACTCTCAGTTATAACAATCTCTCTGTTACACTGACCCTCAGTATAAGACTCTCAGTTATAACACACACTCTGTTACACTGAAGCTCAAAATAAGGCTCTCAGTTATAACACTCTCTATGTTACACTGACCCTCAGTATAAGACTCTCAGTTATAACAATCTCTCTGTTACACTGATCCTCAGTATAAGACTCTCAGTTATAACAATCTCTCTGTAACACTGACCCTCAATATTTGGCTCACAGTTATAACACTCTCTCTTTTACACTGACCCTCAGTATAAGACTCTCAGTTACACTGTCCCTCAGTATAAGACTCTCAGTTATAACACTCTCTCTGTAACACTGACCTCAGTATAAGACTCTCATTTATAACGCTCTCCCTGTTACACTGACCCTCAGTATAAGACTCTCAGTTATAACACTGTCTCTGTTACACTGACCTCAGTATAAGACTCTCAGTTATAACACTCTCCTTGTTACACTGAGCCTCAGTATAAGACTCTCAGTTATAACACTCTCTCTGTTACACTGACCTCAGTATAAGACTCTCAGTTATAAAACTCTCCCTGTTACAATGACCTCAGTATAAGACTCTCAGTTATAACACTCTGTTACACTGAACCTCAGTATAAGACTCTCAGTTATAACACTCTCTCTTTTACACTGACCCTCAGTATAAGACTCTCAGTTATAACTCTCTCTATGTTACACTGACCCTCAGTATAAGACTCTCAATTATAACACTCTCTCTTTTACACTGACCCTCAGTATAAGACTCTCAGTTATAACTCTCTCTATGTTACACTGACCCTCAGTATAAGACTCTCAGTTATAACAATCTCTCTTTTACACTGACCCTCAGTATAAGACTCTCAGTTATAACACTCTCTCTTTCACTTTGTCCCTCAGTATAAGACTCTCAGTTATAACACTCTCTCTGTTACTCTGTCCCTCAGTATGAGACTCTCAGTTATAACACTCTCTATGTTACACTGACCCTCAGTATAAGACTCTCAGTTGTAACAATCTCTCTGTAACACTGACCCTCAATATTAGGCTCACAGTTATAACACTCTCTCTGTTACAGTGTCCCTCAGTATGAGACTCTCAGTTATAACACTCTCTATGTTACACTGACCCTCAGTATAATACTCTCAGTTATAACACTCTCGGTTACATTGACCCTCAGTATGAGACTCTCAGTTATAACACTCTCCTTGTTACACTGACCCTCAGTATATGACTCTCAGTTATAACACACACTAATCTCTCTGTTACACTGATCCTCAGTATAAAGACTCTCAGTTATAACAATCTGTTACACTGTCCCTCAGTATAAGACTCTCAGTTATAACTCTCTCTGTTACACTGACCCTCAGTATAAGACTCTCAGTTATAACAATCTGTTACACTGACCCTCAGTATAAGACTCTCAGTTCGAACACTCTCTCTGTGATACTGACCCTCAGTATAAGGCTCTCAGTTATAACACTCTCTCTGTTACACTGACCCTCAGTATAAGACTCTGTTATAACACTTTCTGTTCCACTGACCCTCAGTATAAGACTCTCAGCTATAACACTCTCTCTGTTACACTGACCCTCATTATAAGACTCTCAATTATAACACTCTCTCTTTCACTTTGTCCCTCAGTATAAGACTCTCAGTTATAACACTCTCTCTGTTACACTGACCCTCAGTATGAGACTCTCAGTTATAACACTCTCTCTGTTACATTGACCCTCGGTATAAGACTCTCAATTATAACTCTCTCTCTGTTATACTGAGGGACAGTGTAAGACTCTCAGTTATAACACTCTCTCTGTTACACTGACCCTCAGTATAAGACTCTCAGTTATAACACTCTCTCTGTAACACTGACCTCAGTATAAGACTCTCATTTATAACACTCTCCCTGTTACACTGACCATCAGTATAAGACTCTCAGTTATAACACTCTCTCTGTAACACTGACCTCAGTATAAGACTCTCATTTATAACGCTCTCCCTGTTACACTGACCCTCAGCATAAAAATCTCAGTTATAACACTCTTTCTGTTACACTGACCTCAGTATAAGACTCTCAGTTATAACACTCTCCTTGTTACACTGACCCTCAGTATAAGACTCTCAATTATAACACTCTCTCTGTTACACTGACCCTCAGTATAAGACTCTCAGTTATAACACTCTCCTTGTTACACTGACCCTCAGTATAAGACTCTCAGTTATAACACTCTCCTTGTTACACTGACCCTCAGTATAAGACTCTCAATTATAACACTCTCCTTGTTACACTGACCCTCAGTATAAGACTCTCAATTATAACACTCTCTCTTTTACACTGACCCTCAGTATAAGACTCTCAGTTATAACACTCTCTCTGTTACACTGACACTCAGTATAAGACTCTCAGTTATAACACTCTCTCTGTTACAGTGAACCTCAGTACAAGACTCTCAGTTATAACACTCTCTCTTCTACATTGACCCTCAGTATAAGACTCTCAATTATAACTCTCTCTCTGTTACACTGACCCTCAGTACAAGACTCTCAGTTATAACACTCTCTCTTCTACATTGACCCTCAGTATAAGACTCTCAATTATAACTCTCTCTCTGTTACACTGACCCACAGTATAAGACTCTCAGTTATAACACACACTCTGTTCCACTGAAGCTCAGTATAAGACTCTCAGTTATAACACTCTCTCTGTTACACTGACCGTCAGTATTACACTCTCAGTTATAACACTCTCTCTGTTACACTGACCCTCAGTATAAGGTTGTCAGTTATAACACTCTCTCTGTTACACTGACCCTCAGTATAAGGTTGTCAGTTATAACACTCTCTCTGTTACACTGACCCTCAGTATAAGACTCTCAGTTATAACACACACTCTGTTCCACTGAAGCTCAGTATAAGACTCTCAGTTATAACACTCTCTCTGTTACACTGACCGTCAGTATTACACTCTCAGTTATAACACTCTCTCTGTTACACTGACCCTCAGTATAAGGTTGTCAGTTATAACACTCTCTCTGTTACACTGACCCTCAGTATAAGGTTGTCAGTTATAACACTCTCTCTGTTACACTGACCCTCAGTATAAGACTCTCAGTTATAACACTCTCCCATTTACACTGACCCTCAGCATAAGACTCTCAGTTATAACAATCTCTCTGTTACACTGTCCCTCAGTATAAGACTCTCAGTTATAACACTCTCCTTGTTACACTGACCCTCAGTATGAGACTCTCAGTTATAACACTCTCTCTGTTACACTGACCCTCAGTATAAGACTCTCAGTTATAACACTTTCTCGGTTACACTGTCCCTCAGTATAAGACTCTCAGTTATAACACTCTCTCTGTTACTCTGTTCTCAGTATAAGACTCTCAGTTATAACACTCTCTGTTACACTGACCCTCAGTATAAGACTCTCAGTTATAACACTCTCTATGTTACACTGACCCTCAGTATGAGACTCTCAGTTATAACACTCTCTCTGTTACACTGACCCTCAGTATAAGACTCTCAGTTATAACACTTTCTCGGTTACACTGTCCCTCAGTATAAGACTCTCAGTTATAACACTCTCTCTGTTACTCTGTTCTCAGTATAAGACTCTCAGTTATAACACTCTCTGTTACACTGACCCTCAGTATAAGACTCTCAGTTATAACACTCTCTATGTTACACTGACCCTCAGTATGAGACTCTCAGTTATAACACTCTCTATGTTACACTGACCCTCAGTATGAGACTCTCAGTTATAACACTCTCTCTGTTACACTGACCCTCAGTATAAGACTCTAAGTTATAACACTCTCCGTTACACTGTCCCTCAGTATAAGACTCTCAGTTATAACACTCTCTCTGTTACACTGACCCTCAGTATAAGACTCTCAGTTATAACACTCTCTCTGTTACACTGACCCTCAGTATAACACTGTCAGTTATAACACTCTCTCTGTTACACTGTCCCTCAGTATAAGACTCTCAGTTATAACACTCTCTCTGTTACACTGACCCTCAGTATAAGACTCTCTGTTATAACACTCCCTCTGTTACACTGACCCTCAGTATAAGACTCTCAGTTATAACACTCTCTCAGTTACACTGACCCTCAGTATAAGACACTCAGTTATAACAGTCTCCGTTACACTGTCCCTCAGTATAAGACTCTCAGTTATAACACTCTCTCTGTTACACTGACCCTCAGTATAAGACTCTCAGTTATAACACTCTCTCTGTTACACTGTCCCTCAGTATAAGACTCTCAGTTATAACACTCTCTCTGTTACACTGACCCTCAGTATAAGACTCTCTGTTATAACACTCTCTCTGTTACACTGTCCCTGTCCCTGTGTCGCTGTCTGTTGCACCCCCTGTAGTTCAGCCTCTCGTCCAGCAGAGGGGGGTGTTGTACCGCTTTGACCCGCCTCTTGGCCATTTTACCGTCCTCTGCGTCTAGGTGTCGCAATCGCGTCACCGCTGGGCTGATGACGCGTGCCCCTCCCTCACCCTGTGTGCGCCTGCGCTTTCACTACTGCTTTGACGATTGCGTCAAAGGTCATGGCTTCAGCCCCCCTCGCAGAAATAACTTGATCCCCGCCTGATTTTTTTTTTTCGTGTTGTTGTCGGCCGCGATGTGGGCCTGGAATCGACGTGGCAATTTGCAGCCGGATAAAATAATCGAGGCGGCGGTTGGGGGCTATTGGTCTCATGACGTCAACGGGCATGCGCACTGGCCGCCAACCGTCGTCTCTTTCACTGCGCAGGCGCAGGTCCGCCCCTCATTTCAATTGTGTTTTTTTTTCCTCCAGTTTGTTTTATATTTACTTTGCGGTGGAAAAGCAGCTGTCGCCATCCTTTCTGGATCGTCCTTTGGATGCCCCGGGCACTTTTTGTTAATCTCTTTTTATTCTGTTTGAAATTCCGGTGGGCGTGACCGCTCGACCTTTGACCCTCTTGGCCCTTTTTTTAAAAAAATCCCTGATTGACGTCGGGTCTAGGCCAATGGGGTGTTGGGAAGCGGCCCGGAGGACCGTGTGGTCCTCCACGCAATCAGAGCCCTGGACGTGACGTTGCGTGGGCGGGGCGTGGGGGGGGGGGCGGGACCCTGCATCCCGGAAGTGTTGTCTCCAGCTGTCTCTTCATTGTCTCTCAAGCAAAGGAGCCCGGAAGTAAGGCTTTTTTTTTACCCCCCCCTCCTCCTCCTCCTCCTCCAATGCATTTATTTTATTTTCCCTCCCCCCCCCACCTTTACCCTCTTTAAAAGTATGTTTGCAAAACCAAGCTGCAGTTAAATAATTATTTAGGGTGGAGGATAAAAAGAATAGAGTCTTATCCAGATCCCTGTTTGCAGCAATTCATTTAATGCTTGTGAATTAGACTTTGAATGGGGGGGGGGGGGGGTGGGGGTGGGGGGGGGGGGGGTCACGTTGAAATGTTTTAGAGATCATCCTCAGGAAATGGATCCGTTCCTTCATTTCGAACCCCTGTGTCTTTCCCCCCTGCCTTTCTCCATCTTGACTCCGCCTCGCCTGTTTCTGCCTCTCCGAACCTCTCCCGCTGCCCCCATGTCGTGTTCTCTCTCTCCGAACTTCTCCCGCTGCCCCCCCATGTCGCGTTCTGTCTCTCTGAACCTCTCCCGCTGCCCCGCATGTCGCGTTCTGTCTCTCCGAACCTCTCCCACTGCCCCCGTGTCGCGTTCTCTCTCTCCGAACCTCTCCCACTGCCCCCATGTCGCGTTCTCTCTCTCCGAACCTCTCCCGCTGCCCCCGTGTCGCGTTCTCTCTCTCCGAACCTCTCCCACTGCCCCCATGTCGCGTTCTCTCTCTCCGAACTTCTCCCGCTGCCCCCATGTCGCGTTCTCTCTCTCTCCGAACCTCTCCCACTGCCCCCATGTCGCGTTCTCTCTCTCCGAACTTCTCCCGCTGCCCCCATGTCGCGTTCTCTCTCTCCGAACCTCTCCCGCTGCCCCCATGTCGCGTTCTCTCTCTCCGAACCTCTCCCACTGCCCCCGTGTCGCGTTCTGTCTCTCCGAACCTCTCCCGCTGCCCCCCGTGTCGCGTTCTGTCTCTCCGAACCTCTCCCGCTGCCCCCGTGTCGCGTTCTGTCTCTCCGAACCTCTCCCACTGCCCCCATGTCGCGTTCTGTCTCTCCAAACCTCTCCCGCTGCCCCCATGTCGCGTTCTGTCTCTCCGAACCTCTCCCACTGCCCCCATGTCGCGTTCTGTCTCTCCAAACCTTTCCCGCTGCCCCCATGTCGCGTTCTCTCTCTCCGAACTTCTCCCGCTGCCCCCATGTCGCGTTCTCTCTCTCCGAACTTCTCCCGCTGCCCCCATGTCGCGTTCTCTCTCTCCGAACCTCTCCCGCTGCCCCCATGTTGCGTTCTGTCTCTCCAAACCTCTCCCGCTGCCCCCGTGTCGCATTCTGTCTCTCCGAAACTCACCGGCTTCCCGCTGCCCCCCGTGTCACGTTCTGTCTCTCCGAACCTCTCTTGCTGCCCCCCGTGTTGCGTTCTATCTCTCCAAAACTCTCCCGCTACCTCCGTGTCACGTTGTCTCTCCAAACCTCTCCCGCTGCCCCCATGTTGCGTTCTGTCTCTCCGAACCTCTCCCGCTGCCCCGTGTCACGTTCTGTCTCTCTGAACCTCTCCCGCTGCCCCCATGTTGTGTTCTGTCTCTCCAAACCTCACCAGCTTCCCGCTGCCCCCCGTATCACGTTCTGTCTCTCCAACCCCTCTCGCTGCCCCCCGTGTCGCCTTCTGTCTCTCCGAACCTCTCCCGCTGCCGCTGTGTCGCGTTCTGTCTCTCTGAACCTCTCCCGCTGCCCCCATGTCGTGTTCTGTCTCTCCGAACCTCTCCCGCTGCCCCCATGTCGCGTTCTGTCTCTCCGAACCTCTTCCGCTGCCCCCATGTCGCATTCTCTCTCTCTGAACTTCTCCCGCTGCCCCCATGTCGTGTTTTCTCTCTCCGAACCTCTCCCGCTGCCCCCATGTCGCGTTCTCTCTCTCCGAACCTCTCCCGCTGCCCCCATGTCGCGTTCTGTCTCTCCGAACCTCTCCCACTGCCCCCCCATGTCGCGTTCTGTCTCTCCGAACCTCTCCCGCTGCCCCCCCATGTCGCGTTCTGTCTCTCCGAACCTCTCCCGCTGCCCCCCGTGTCACGTTCTGTCTCTCCGAACCTCTCCCGCTGCCCCCATGTCGCGTTCTGTCTCTCCGAACCTCTCCCGCTGCCCCCCCATGTCGCGTTCTGTCTCTCCGAACCTCTCCCGCTGCCCCCATGTCGTGTTCTGTCTCTCTGAACCTCTCCCGCTGCCCCCGTGTCGCGTTCTGTCTCTCTGAACCTCTCCCGCTGCCCCCCCATGTCGCGTTCTGTCTCTCCGAACCTCTCCCGCTGCCCCCCCATGTCGCGTTCTGTCTCTCCGAACCTCTCCCGCTGCCCCCATGTCATGTTCTGTCTCTCCGAACTTCTCCCGCTGCCCCCATGTCGCGTTCTCTCTCTCCGAACTTCTCCCGCTGCCCCCATGTCGCGTTTTCTCTCTCCGAACCTCTCCCGCTGCCCCCATGTCGCGTTTTCTCTCTCCGAACCTCTCCCGCTGCCCCCATGTCGCGTTCTGTCTCTCTGAACCTCTCCCGCTGCCCCCATGTCGCGTTCTGTCTCTCTGAACCTCTCCCGCTGCCCCCATGTCGCGTTCTCTCTCTCCGAACTTCTCCCGCTGCCCCCATGTCGCGTTCTCTCTCTCCGAACCTCTCCCGCTGCCCCCATGTCGCGTTCTGTCTCTCCGAACCTCTCCCACTGCCCCCATGTCGCGTTCTGTCTCTCCAAACCTCTCCCGCTGCCCCCATGTCGCGTTCTCTCTCTCCGAACTTCTCCCGCTGCCCCCATGTCGCGTTCTCTCTCTCCGAACTTCTCCCGCTGCCCCCATGTCGCGTTCTCTCTCTCCGAACCTCTCCCGCTGCCCCCATGTCGCGTTCTCTCTCTCCAAAACTCTCCCGCTGCCCCCGTGTCGCATTCTGTCTCTCCGAAACTCACCGGCTTCCCGCTGCCCCCCGTGTCACGTTCTGTCTCTCCGAACCTCTCTTGCTGCCCCCCGTGTTGCGTTCTGTCTCTCCAAAACTCTCCCGCTACCTCCGTGTCACGTTGTCTCTCCAAACCTCTCCCGCTGCCCCCATGTTGCGTTCTGTCTCTCCGAACCTCTCCCGCTGCCCCGTGTCACGTTCTGTCTCTCTGAACCTCTCCCGCTGCCCCCATGTTGTGTTCTGTCTCTCCAAACCTCACCAGCTTCCCGCTGCCCCCCCGTATCACGTTCTGTCTCTCCAACCCCTCTCGCTGCCCCCCGTGTCGCGTTCTGTCTCTCCGAACCTCTCCCGCTGCCGCTGTGTCGCGTTCTGTCTCTCTGAACCTCTCCCGCTGCCCCCATGTCGTGTTCTGTCTCTCCGAACCTCTCCCGCTGCCCCCATGTCGCGTTCTGTCTCTCCGAACCTCTTCCGCTGCCCCCATGTCGCATTCTCTCTCTCTGAACTTCTCCCGCTGCCCCCATGTCGTGTTTTCTCTCTCCGAACCTCTCCCGCTGCCCCCATGTCGCGTTCTCTCTCTCCGAACCTCTCCCGCTGCCCCCATGTCGCGTTCTGTCTCTCCGAACCTCTCCCACTGCCCCCATGTCGCGTTCTGTCTCTCCAAACCTCTCCCGCTGCCCCCATGTCGCGTTCTCTCTCTCCGAACTTCTCCCACTGCCCCCATGTCGCGTTCTCTCTCTCCGAACTTCTCCCGCTGCCCCCATGTCGCGTTCTCTCTCTCCGAACCTCTCCCGCTGCCCCCATGTCGCGTTCTCTCTCTCCGAACCTCTCCCACTGCCCCCGTGTCGCGTTCTGTCTCTCCGAACCTCTCCCGCTGCCCCCATGTCGCGTTCTGTCTCTCCGAACCTCTCCCACTGCCCCCATGTCGCGTTCTGTCTCTCCAAACCTCTCCCGCTGCCCCCATGTCGCGTTCTGTCTCTCCGAACCTCTCCCACTGCCCCCATGTCGCGTTCTGTCTCTCCAAACCTTTCCCGCTGCCCCCATGTCGCGTTCTCTCTCTCCGAACTTCTCCCGCTGCCCCCATGTCGCGTTCTCTCTCTCCGAACTTCTCCCGCTGCCCCCATGTCGCGTTCTCTCTCTCCGAACCTCTCCCGCTGCCCCCATGTTGCGTTCTGTCTCTCCAAACCTCTCCCGCTGCCCCCGTGTCGCATTCTGTCTCTCCGAAACTCACCGGCTTCCCGCTGCCCCCCGTGTCACGTTCTGTCTCTCCGAACCTCTCTTGCTGCCCCCCGTGTTGCGTTCTGTCTCTCCAAAACTCTCCCGCTACCTCCGTGTCACGTTGTCTCTCCAAACCTCTCCCACTGCCCCCATGTTGCGTTCTGTCTCTCCGAACCTCTCCCGCTGCCCCGTGTCACGTTCTGTCTCTCTGAACCTCTCCCGCTGCCCCCATGTTGTGTTCTGTCTCTCCAAACCTCACCAGCTTCCCGCTGCCCCCCGTATCACGTTCTGTCTCTCCAACCCCTCTCGCTGCCCCCCGTGTCGCCTTCTGTCTCTCCGAACCTCTCCCGCTGCCGCTGTGTCGCGTTCTGTCTCTCTGAACCTCTCCCGCTGCCCCCATGTCGTGTTCTGTCTCTCCGAACCTCTCCCGCTGCCCCCATGTCGCGTTCTGTCTCTCCGAACCTCTTCCGCTGCCCCCATGTCGCATTCTCTCTCTCTGAACTTCTCCCGCTGCCCCCATGTCGTGTTTTCTCTCTCCGAACCTCTCCCGCTGCCCCCATGTCGCGTTCTCTCTCTCCGAACCTCTCCCGCTGCCCCCATGTCGCGTTCTGTCTCTCCGAACCTCTCCCACTGCCCCCCCATGTCGCGTTCTGTCTCTCCGAACCTCTCCCGCTGCCCCCCCATGTCGCGTTCTGTCTCTCCGAACCTCTCCCGCTGCCCCCCGTGTCACGTTCTGTCTCTCCGAACCTCTCCCGCTGCCCCCATGTCGCGTTCTGTCTCTCCGAACCTCTCCCGCTGCCCCCCCATGTCGCGTTCTGTCTCTCCGAACCTCTCCCGCTGCCCCCATGTCGTGTTCTGTCTCTCTGAACCTCTCCCGCTGCCCCCGTGTCGCGTTCTGTCTCTCTGAACCTCTCCCGCTGCCCCCCCATGTCGCGTTCTGTCTCTCCGAACCTCTCCCGCTGCCCCCCCATGTCGCGTTCTGTCTCTCCGAACCTCTCCCGCTGCCCCCATGTCATGTTCTGTCTCTCCGAACTTCTCCCGCTGCCCCCATGTCGCGTTCTCTCTCTCCGAACTTCTCCCGCTGCCCCCATGTCGCGTTTTCTCTCTCCGAACCTCTCCCGCTGCCCCCATGTCGCGTTTTCTCTCTCCGAACCTCTCCCGCTGCCCCCATGTCGCGTTCTGTCTCTCTGAACCTCTCCCGCTGCCCCCATGTCGCGTTCTGTCTCTCTGAACCTCTCCCGCTGCCCCCATGTCGCGTTCTCTCTCTCCGAACTTCTCCCGCTGCCCCCATGTCGCGTTCTCTCTCTCCGAACCTCTCCCGCTGCCCCCATGTCGCGTTCTGTCTCTCCGAACCTCTCCCACTGCCCCCATGTCGCGTTCTGTCTCTCCGAACCTCTCCCACTGCCCCCATGTCGCGTTCTGTCTCTCCAAACCTCTCCCGCTGCCCCCATGTCGCGTTCTCTCTCTCCGAACTTCTCCCGCTGCCCCCATGTCGCGTTCTCTCTCTCCGAACTTCTCCCGCTGCCCCCATGTCGCGTTCTCTCTCTCCGAACCTCTCCCGCTGCCCCCATGTCGCGTTCTGTCTCTCCAAAACTCTCCCGCTGCCCCCGTGTCGCATTCTGTCTCTCCGAAACTCACCGGCTTCCCGCTGCCCCCCGTGTCACGTTCTGTCTCTCCGAACCTCTCTTGCTGCCCCCCGTGTTGCGTTCTGTCTCTCCAAAACTCTCCCGCTACCTCCGTGTCACGTTGTCTCTCCAAACCTCTCCCGCTGCCCCCATGTTGCGTTCTGTCTCTCCGAACCTCTCCCGCTGCCCCGTGTCACGTTCTGTCTCTCTGAACCTCTCCCGCTGCCCCCATGTTGTGTTCTGTCTCTCCAAACCTCACCAGCTTCCCGCTGCCCCCCGTATCACGTTCTGTCTCTCCAACCCCTCTCGCTGCCCCCCGTGTCGCGTTCTGTCTCTCCGAACCTCTCCCGCTGCCGCTGTGTCGCGTTCTGTCTCTCTGAACCTCTCCCGCTGCCCCCATGTCGTGTTCTGTCTCTCCGAACCTCTCCCGCTGCCCCCATGTCGCGTTCTGTCTCTCCGAACCTCTTCCGCTGCCCCCATGTCGCATTCTCTCTCTCTGAACTTCTCCCGCTGCCCCCATGTCGTGTTTTCTCTCTCCGAACCTCTCCCGCTGCCCCCATGTCGCGTTCTCTCTCTCCGAACCTCTCCCGCTGCCCCCATGTCGCGTTCTGTCTCTCCGAACCTCTCCCACTGCCCCCATGTCGCGTTCTGTCTCTCCAAACCTCTCCCGCTGCCCCCATGTCGCGTTCTCTCTCTCCGAACTTCTCCCGCTGCCCCCATGTCGCGTTCTCTCTCTCCGAACTTCTCCCGCTGCCCCCATGTCGCGTTCTCTCTCTCCGAAACTCTCCCGCTGCCCCCGATGTCGCGTTCTGTCTCTCCAAACCTCTCCCGCTGCCCCCGTGTCGAATTCTGTCTCTCCGAAACTCACTGGCTTCCCGCTGCCCCCCGTGTCACGTTCTGTCTCTCCGAACCTCTCTTGCTGCCCCCCGTGTTGCGTTCTGTCTCTCCAAAACTCTCCCGCTACCTCCGTGTCACGTTGTCTCTCCAAACCTCTCCCGCTGCCCCCATGTTGCGTTCTGTCTCTCCGAACCTCTCCCGCTGCCCCGTGTCACGTTCTGTCTCTCTGAACCTCTCCCGCTGCCCCCATGTTGTGTTCTGTCTCTCCGAACCTCACCAGCTTCCCGTTGCCCCCCGTATCACGTTCTGTCTCTCCAACCCCTCTCGCTGCCCCCCCGTGTCGCGTTCTGTCTCTCCGAACCTCTCCCGCTGCCGCTGTGTCACGTTCTGTCTCTCTGAACCTCTCCCGCTGCCCCCCGTGTCGCGTTCTGTCTCTCCGAACCTCTCCCGCTGCCCCGTGTCACGTTCTGTCTCTCTGAACCTCTCCCGCTGCCCCCATGTTGTGTTCTGTCTCTCCGAACCTCACCAGCTTCCCGTTGCCCCCCGTATCACGTTCTGTCTCTCCAACCCCTCTCGCTGCCCCCCCGTGTCGCGTTCTGTCTCTCCGAACCTCTCCCGCTGCCGCTGTGTCACGTTCTGTCTCTCTGAACCTCTCCCGCTGCCCCCCGTGTCGCGTTCTGTCTCTCCGAACCTCTCCCGCTGCCGCTGTGTCACGTTCTGTCTCTCTGAACCTCTCCCGCTGCCCCCCGTGTCGCGTTCTGTCTCTCCGAACCTCTCCCGCTGCCCCGTGTCACGTTCTGTCTCTCTGAACCTCTCCCGCTGCCCCCATGTTGTGTTCTGTCTCTCCGAACCTCACCAGCTTCCCGTTGCCCCCCGTATCACGTTCTGTCTCTCCAACCCCTCTCGCTGCCCCCCCCGTGTCGCGTTCTGTCTCTCCGAACCTCTCCCGCTGCCGCTGTGTCACGTTCTGTCTCTCTGAACCTCTCCCGCTGCCCCCCGTGTCGCGTTCTGTCTCTCCGAACCTCTCCCGCTGCCGCTGTGTCACGTTCTGTCTCTCTGAACCTCTCCCGCTGCCCCCCGTGTCGCGTTCTGTCTCTCCGAACCTCTCCCGCTGCCCCCTGTGTCACGTTCTGTCTCTCCGAACCTCTTCCGCTGCCCTCGTGTCGCGTTCTGTCTCTCCAAACCTCTCCCGCTGCCCCCATGTCGCGTTCTGTCTCTCCAAACCTTTCCCGCTGCCCCCCGTGTCACGTTCTGTCTCTCCAAACCTTTCCCGCTGCCCCCCGTGTCACGTTCTGTCTCTCCAAACCTCTCCCGCTGCCCCTATGTCGCGTTCTGTCTCTCCGAACCTCTCCCGCTGCCTCCATGTCACGTTCTGTCTCTCTGAACCTCTCCCGCTGCCCCCATGTCGCGTTCTGTCTCTCCGAACCTCTCCCGCTGCCCCCATGTCGCATTCTGTCTCTCCGAACCTCTCCCGCTGCCCCCATGTCGCGTTCTCTCTCTCCGAACCTCTCCCACTGCCGCCGTGTCGCGTTCTGTCTCTCCGAACCTCTCCCGCTGCCTCCATGTCACGTTCTCTCTCTCCGAACTTCTTCCGCTGCTGCCGTGTCGCGTTCTGTCTCTCCGAACCTCTCCCGCTGCCTCCATGTCACGTTCTCTCTCTCCAAACTTCTCCCGCTGCCCCCATGTCGCGTTCTGTCTCTCCGAACCTCTCCCGCTGCCCCCCGTGTCACGTTCTGTCTCTCTGAACCTCTCCCGCTGCCCCCATGTCGCGTTCTGTCTCTCCCAACCTCTCCCGCTGCCCCCATGTCGCATTCTGTCTCTCCGAACCTCTCCCGCTGCCTCCATGTCGCGTTCTGTCTCTCCGAACCTCTCCCACTGCCCCCGTGTCGCGTTCTGTCTCTCCGAACCTCTCCCGCTGCCGCCGTGTCGCAATCTGTCTCTCCGAACCTCTCTCGCTGCCCCCCCACGTCGTGTTCTGTCTCTCCAAACCTCTTCCGCTGCCCCCCGTGTCGCGTTCTGTCTCTCTGAACCTCTCCCGCTGCCCCCATGTCGCGTTCTGTCTCCCCGAACCTCTCCCGCTGCCTCCATGTCACGTTCTGTCTCTCCGAACCTCTCCCGCTGCCCCCATGTCACGTTCTGTCTCTCCGAACCTCTCCCGCTGCCCCCATGTCGCATTCTGTCTCTCCGAACCTCTCCCGCTGCCCCCGTGTCGCGTTCTGTCTCTCCGAATCTCTCCCGCTGCCCCCATGTTGTGTTCTGTCTCTCCGAACCTCACCAGCTTCCCGCTGCCCCCCGTGTCACGTTCTGTCTCTCCAACCCCTCTCGCTGCCCCCCCTGCGTCGCGTTCTGTCTCTCCGAACCTCTCCCGCTGCCGCTGTGTCGCGTTCTGTCTCTCTGAACCTCTCCTGCTGCACCCCGTGTCACGTTCTGTCTCTCCGAACCTCTCCCGCTGCCCCCCGTGTCACGTTCTGTCTCTCCGAACCTCTCCCGCTGCCCCCCGTGTCGCGTTCTGTCTCTCCAAACCTCTCCCGCTGCCCCCATGTCGCGTTCTGTCTCTCCAAACCTCTCCCGCTGCCCCCCGTGTCGCGTTCTGTCTCTCTGAACCTCTCCCGCTGCCCCCATGTCGCGTTCTGTCTCTCCGAACCTCTCCCGCTGCCTCCATGTCACGTTCTGTCTCTCCGAAACTCTTCCGCTGCCCCCATGTCGCGTTCTGTCTCTCCGAACCTCTCCCGCTGCCCCCATGTCGCATTCTGTCTCTCCGAACCTCTCCCGCTGCCCCCATGTCGCGTTCTGTCTCTCTGAACCTCTCCCGCTGCCCCCTTGTCGCGTTCTCTCTCTCTGAACCTCTCCCACTGCCGCCGTGTCACGTTCTGTCTCTCTGAACCTCTCCGGCTGCCTCCATGTCACGTTCTCTCTCTCCGAACTTCTCCCGCTGCTGCCGTGTCGCGTTCTGTCTCTCCGAACCTCTCCCGCTGCCTCCATGTCACGTTCTCTCTCTCCAAACTTCTCCCGCTGCCCCCATGTCGCGTTCTGTCTCTCCGAACCTCTCCCGCTGCCCCCCATGTCACGTTCTGTCTCTCCGAACCTCTCCCGCTGCCCCCATGTCGCGTTCTGTCTCTCCGAACCTCTTCCGCTGCCTCCATGTCGCGTTCTGTCTCTCTGAACCTCTCCCGCTGCCCCCGTGTCGCGTTCTGTCTCTCCGAACCTCTCCCGCTGCCACCGTGTCGCATTCTGTCTCTCCGAACCTCTCTCGCTGCCCCCCTGCGTCGCGTTCTGTCTCTCCAAACCTCTCCCGCTGCCCCGTGTCACGTTCTGTCTCTCCGAACCTCTCCCGCTGCCCCCCCGTGTTGCGTTCTGTCTCTCTGAACCTCTCCCGCTGCCCCCATGTCGCGTTCTCTCTCTCCGAACTTCTCCCGCTGCCCCCATGTCACGTTCTCTCTCTCCGAACCTCTCCCGCTGCCCGCATGTCGCGTTCTGTCTCTCCAAACCTCTCCCGCTGCCCCCGTATTGTGTTCTGTCTCTCCGAACCTCACCGGCTTCCCGCTGCCCCCCGTGTCACGTTCTGTCTCTCCGAACCTCTCTCGCTGCCCCCCCGTGTTGCGTTCTGACTCTCCAAAACTCTCCCGCTACCCCCGTGTCACGTTCTGTCTCTCCAAACCTCTCCCGCTGCCCCCATGTCGCGTTCTGTCTCTCCGAACCTCTCCCACTGCCTCCATGTCGTGTTCTGTCGCTCCGAACCTCTCCCGCTGCCCCCCTGCGTCGCGTTCTGTCGCTCCGAACATCTCCCGCTGCCCCTGTGTCGCGTTCTGTCTCTCCGAACCTCTCCCGCTGCCCCCATGTCGCGTTCTGTCTCTCCGAACCTCTCCCGCTGCCCCCGTGTCGCGTTCTGTCTCTCCGAACCTCTCCCGCTGCCCCCGTGTTGCGTTCTGTCTCTCCGAACCTCTCCCGCTGCCCCCGTGTTGCGTTCTGTCTCTCCAAACCTCCCTCGCTGTCCCCGTGTCACGTTCTGTCTCCCCGAACCTCTCCCGCTGCCCCCGTGTCGCGTTCTGTCCCTCCGAACCTCATCGGCTTCCCGCTGCCCCTGTGTCGCATTCTATCTCTCCGAACCTGTTACCACCGCAGCGTCCCTCCCCTTTCCCCCACCCACTCACTCACTCCAGAGGGAGTCTGCTCCTGAAAGGGACGAGGGTCCAATGCGCTGCTTCTCAAACCCCGGTAGTCTTTTAGTTCTCAATGATCGCCTGCCGAACCTCGCCTGCAGCTGGTCTGGTCAAATTCAGGACACCTGAATTTGGATCAGGTTCGAAGTCTGGCGTTCCCGTGTCCGTCCCGGTGAGAGCAAGATCGTAAGAGTACAAATGAGTGCCCGTTTGAGACGGTGGGGGGGGGTGGGGCTTGAGTTGTTTCTGGGCTGTTTCGTTTTCCACCCCACCCCCAAGGCTGTAGTACCAGCTTGGCCCTGACCGGGTGCCTGCTCCTGTTATTCCAGACCCCTGAGGAGTGGGGGGGTGGGAGTGGGGGATTGGGGGGGGGGGTGGGTGGGTGAGGGGGGAGGGGAGGAAGTTATGGCTCTGGCGTTCCGGTCGTGAGTTGATGCTCTCTCTGCCTTTGTGTTCCCCACAGGGAGTCCGGAGCGGAAGGAGAGCCGGTTGGTGAGGGGAGGGCGGCGCTGAGTGAGGAATCGCCGATGGGGAGTCCGGAGCCGGTGGGGAGCCGGGAGACGTTGGAGGGCGGTGGGGGGCCGCCCGGCTGCGGGGTCTGCGGCCGGAGGTTCAGCCGGGCCGCCAACCTGGCCAAGCACCGGTGCCAGAAGAAGGCGGCGGCGGCGCCGGCTCACCGCTGCGCCGACTGCGGCTGGGCCTTCGGCTACCCCTCCCAGCTGGAGGCCCACCGGCGCACGCACACCGGCGAGAAGCCCTTCGCCTGCTCGCTCCCCTGCGGCAAGGCCTTCACCCGCCTGTCCAGCCTGCTGGCCCACCGGCGCACGCACACCGGGGAGAAGCCCTTCGCCTGCTCCCTGTGCGGCAAGGCCTTCACCCGGGCCTTCAGCCTGCTGGCCCACCGCCGGTGCCGGCACTCCGGCCAGCAGGCCTACGTCTGCCCGCTGTGCGGCAAGGGCTTCGCCCAGGCCTTCCACCTCCTGACCCACCGGCGGGTCCACACCGGCGAGCGGCCCTTCCGGTGCCCCGAGTGCGGCAAGGCCTTCGCCCAGTCCTCCAGCCTCCTGACCCACCGGCGGGTCCACACCGGCGAGCGGCCTTTCCGGTGCCCCGAGTGCGGCAAGAGCTTCACCCAGTCCTGCAGCCTCCTGCGGCACCGGCGCATCCACACCTGACCGAGCACCGCAGGGGTCGTGGGGGGTGGGTGTGGAGGGGGGGGGGGGGGCGGGGCGGGGAGTAAGGAGTCCGTGCCGGGCCGGCGGTGCCCTGGAAGCTCACCGTCTCCGGCGACGAGAGGAAGAACGCTGGCGAGCCCCCCGAGGCAAGCGGACGTCCGCCACCACCCCCCTCCCCCACCGAAGTTCCTTCCCTCTTCAGCTCGAAGGACTTGGCGCCTGAAACTCGTTTCCCAATAAACGAATCAACGCTTGAAGCCGGTCGCCTGTCAAATCCTTGTTTCGCGGAGTGTCGGCAATTTGGCTGTCTCAGATATTGGCCCCCGAGCTCTGGAATTCCCTCCCCGAAAACCTCTCCCTCCCTCCCTCCTCTCCGTTCAGTCACTCCTTGAAACCCAACTCTCTGTCCAAACCTTTGCTCAGCTGTCCTAATAACGTGGCTTTGGGTGGGGGGGGTGGTGAGTGGGGGAGAGAGAGTCACGTCTGACGATGTGAGGGGTGGGGGGGGGGGTACAAGGAGGCATCGACGCGATTTAGACAAGGTGTGTGTGTGTGTGTGTGGGGGCAAACATGTGGCAGAGGCAGCGTAACGTGGATATAAACGGGAAGTTATCCGCTTGGGTGTGAGAAACAGAGAGGCAGGGTATTACTTACGTGGTGATCTCTTGGTGGGGGGGGGGGGGGGGACGTGGGTGTACGAAGGGATCTGGGTGTCCCTTGCACACCGGTCCCCTGAAAGCAAACAGGCAGGCGCAGCAAGCAGTGAGCAAGGCAAGTGGTGTGTCGGCCTTCACGGCGAGAGGGTTTGAGTTCAGGAGTCGGGGGATGTCTCGCTGCAGTTAGACAGGGCCTTGGCGAGACCACACCTGGAGTATTGTGTGCGGTTTTGGTCTCCCCACCTCAGGAAGGATATTCTTGCCCTAGAGGGAGAGCAGCGAAGGTTCACGAGGCTGATACCGGGGATGGCGGGAGTGTCGTACGAGGGGGGATTGGTCCGAATGGGCCCCGTGTTCACTAGAGTTAGGAAAATGAGAGGGGGATCTGATTGAAAGGTGTAAACTTCTGGACAGGGCTGGATGCAGGAAGGAGGAAGATGTATCCCCCTGTCCGGGGAAGTCCAGAACCAGCGGGGGGGCGGGGGGGGGGGGGCCACAGTCTCAGGATTCGGGGCAGGCCGTTTAGGACTGAGATGAGGGAGGATTTCTTCCCTCAGAGGGTGGTGAACCCGCGGGATTCTCTCCCACTGAAGGCTGTGGAGGTCGGGTCACCGGGTCGACTCCAGGAAAGGAATTGATCGTTTGTGGATATTAGGGACATTTAAGGGGGTACGGGGAGAAAGCGGGAACGCGGCGTTGAGGTAGAGGATCAGCTGTGATCCTGTCGAATGGCAGAGCAAACTGGAGGGGTCGAGTGGCCTCCTTCTTGCTCCGGTGATTCTGGAAGCGCGTCCCGGTCTCGGAGAGGGGGGGGGGGGGTGCAGAGGAGATTTGCCACCAGGGCGACAGTTGTGGGGCAGGGAGGTGAGGGTGAGGGAGGCGGGTCGATGTCCGGTGGGGGGAGGGGGGGGGGTGAGCTGACGGAGCTGCTTAAAACCAGGGGTTCGATCGATCGGAGGGAGGGAGGAAGGGAGAAACAGTCTCGAGTGGCAGCTGAGCTCACTTCAGAGGGGGGGGCTGGGGGGCAAGGCAGGGAAGTGGTAGGGGATTCGATTCACGGTGATTCACAGAGGTGTGGCTCGCTGACAACAGAGAAGCCCAGAGACTGGGGTTCCCCGTTGTGTGAGTGTTCAGGGTCTGACGGGGCTTCCTGGTCAAAGCAAGATACCGCAGGACGCTGGAGAGAGAAACCGGGCATACGCTTCGAGTCCGTGACACCCATCTTCAGAGCGTACCTGGGTGTGGGAGACTCACCGGGGAGGTACTGCACATCCCGAACTGCCCTTGGGAAGGGCACCGACGCACAGTAGCAGCAGCAGCATGTGTGCACCACCTACAAGATGCACCGCAGCAACTCGCCAAGGCTCCTTCGACAGCGCCGCCCAAACCCACGGCCGCTACCGTCTAGAAGGACAAGGGCAGCAGGCACATGGGGAACACCCACCACCTGGAAGTTCCCCTCCAAGCCCCTCACCATCCCGACTTGGAAATATATCGGCCGTTCCTTCACTGTCGCTGGGTCAAAATCCTGGAACACCCTCCTTAACAGCGCCATGGGTGTACTTACACCACAGGGACAAAATCCTGGAACTCCCTCCCTAACAGCGCTGTGGGTGTACCTACAACACAGGGACAAAATCCTGGAACTCCCTCCCTAACAGCGCCGTGGGTGTACCTACACCACACAGGGGTCAAAATCCTGGAACTCCCTCCCTAACAGCGCTGTGGGTGTACCTACACCATAGGGACAAAATCCTGGAACTCCCTCCCTAACAGCGCCATGGGTGTACCTACACCACAGGGGACAAAATCCTGGAACTCCCTCCCTAACAGCGCCATGGGTGTACCTACACCACAGGGGACAAAATCCTGGAACTCCCTCCCTAACAGCGCTGTGGGTGTACCTACACCACACAGGGGTCAAAATCCTGGAACTCCCTCCCTAACAGCGCTGTGGGTGTACCTACACCACAGGGGACAAAATCCTGGAACTCCCTCCCTAACAGCACTGTGGGTGTACCTACACCATAGGGACAAAATCCTGGAACTCCCTCCCTAACAGCGCCATGGGTGTACCTACACCACAGGGACAAAATCCTGGAACTCCCTCCCTAACAGCGCTGTGGGTGTACCTACAACACAGGGACAAAATCCTGGAACTCCCTCCCTAACAGCGCCGTGGGTGTACCTACACCACACAGGGGTCAAAATCCTGGAACTCCCTCCCTAACAGCGCTGTGGGTGTACCTACACCACAGGGGACAAAATCCTGGAACTCCCTCCCTAACAGCACTGTGGGTGTACCTACACCATAGGGACAAAATCCTGGAACTCCCTCCCTAACAGCACTGTGGGTGTACCTACACCACAGGGACAAAATCCTGGAACTCCCTCCCTAACAGCGCCGTGGGTGTACCTACACCAGAGGGGGACTGCAGCAGTTCAAGAAGGCAGCTCACCCACCACCTTCTCCAGAGGGCAATTAGGGACGGGCAATAAATGCTGGGCCCGGCCAGCGACCCCCACCTCCCCGGGGACGGAGGTGATGATGAAGGCTGGCGCTGAGGCTCCTCCTTGGACCGATCCCGTCCGTCTACGAGTTGCCTGAGGAGGAGGAGGAGGGTGGGAGCACCCTCGGGGGCAACTGGAGGAACATCTGAGGGAGCCAGAAAAACGACAGGAGGAGAGGGGAATCCGGACCAACGGCGGAGGCTCCCACCAAGGGAGCCGGCAGGGAGGCGACGGGCTGAATGGACGGTTCCAAGGCAACTCGACAGGGAAGGAAAGGAGAACAAACCTTTATTGCTTCGCAGTTGATTTACAGACACAGGCGCCATCCCCGGGTGGGGTGGAAATAAGGGGGGGGGGAGGGGGAAATCAGGGAGAGGGGGAGGGGGGAAATCGGGGGGCGGGCAGAGAAATCGGGGGGCGAACGGGGAAATCGGGGGGCGGGTGGAGAAATCGGGGGCGGGCGGGGAAATCAGTGGGCGAGCGGCGAAATCAGGGGGATGGG
>JANJGN010002839.1:0-37500 GCA_026770705.1 Isurus oxyrinchus
TAACCTCCTCCAGCCCCTACACCCTCTCCCTATCTCTGTAACCTCCTCCAGCCCCTACACCCGCTCCCTATCTCTGTAACCTCCTCCAGTCCCCTACACCCCTCCCTATCTCTGTAACCTCCTCCAGTCCCTACACCCCTCCCTATCTCTGTAACCTCCTCCAGCCCCGACACCCCTCCCTATCTCTGTAACCTCCTCCAACACCTACACCCCTCCCTATCTCTGTAACCTCCTCCAACACCTACAACCCTCCCTATCTCTGTAACCTCCTCCAACACCTACAACCCTCCCTATCTCTGTAACCTCCTCCAGCACCCTACAACCCTCCCTATCTCTATAATCTCCTGCAGACCCTACACCCCTTCCCTATCCCTGTAACCTCCTCCAGCTCCTGCAACCCTCCCTATCTCTGTAACCTCCTCCAACACCTACAACCCTCCCTATCTCTGTAACCTCCTCCAGCACCCTACAACCCTCCCTATCTCTATAATCTCCTGCAGCCCCTACACCCTTCCCTATCCCTGTAACCTCCTCCAGCTCCTGCAACCCTCACTATCTCTGTAACCCCCTCCAGCCCCTACAACCTTCCCTATCTCTGTAACCTCCTCCAGCCCCTACACCCCTCCCTATCTCTGTAACCTTCTCCAGCTCCTACACCCCTCCCTATCTCTGTAACCTCCTCCAGTCCCTACACCCCTCCCTATCTCTGTAACCTCCTCCAGATCCCAAACCCTCCCTATCTCTGTAACCTCCTCCAGCCCCTACACCCCTCCCCATCTCTGTAACCTCCTCCAGCCCCTACACCCCTCCCTATCTCTGTAACCTCCTCCAACCCCTACAACCTTCCCTATCTCTGTAACCTCCTCCAGCCCCTACACCCCTCCCTATCTCTGTAACCTCCTCCAGCCCCTACACACGTCCCTATCCCTGTAATCTCCTCCAGCTGCTACAACCCTCCCTATCTCTGTAATCGCCTCCAGCTGCTACAACCCTCCCTATCTCTGTAACCTCCTCCAGCCCCTACACCCCTCCCTATCTCTGTAACCTCATACAGCCCCAACACCCCTCCCTATCTCTGTAACCTCCTCCAGCCCCTACAACCCTCCCTATCTCTGTAACCTCCTCCAGCCCCTACAACCCTCCCTATCACTGTAACATCCTCCAGCCCCTACAACCCTCCGTATCTCTGTAACCTCTTCCAGCCCCTACACGCCTCCCTATCTCTGTAACCACCTCCAGCCCCTACACCCCTCCCTATCTCTGTAAACTCCTCCAGCCCCTACACCCCTCCATATCTCTGTAACCACCTCCAGCCCCTACACGCCTCCCAATCTCTGTAATCTCCTCAAGCCCCTACAACCATCCCTACCTCTGTAACCACCTCCAGCCCCTACACACCTCCCTATCTCTGTAACCTCCTCCAGCCCCTACACTCCTCCCTATCTCTGTAACCTCCTAAAGACCCGACAACCCTCCCTATCTCTGTAACCTCCTCCAGCTCCTACATCACTCCCTATATCTGTAAACTCCTCGAGCCCCTACAACCCTCTCTATCTCTGTAAACTCCTCCAGGACCCTACACCCCTCCCTATCACTGTAACCTCCTCCAGCCCCTACACCCCACCCTATCTCTCTAACCTCCTCCAGCCCCTACACTCCTCCCTATCTCGGTAACCTCCTAAAGACCCGACAACCCTCCCTATCTCTGTAACCTCCTCCAGCTCCTACATCCATCCCTATATCTGTAAACTCCTCGAGCCCCTACAACCCTCTCTATCTCTGTAAACTCCTCCAGACCCTACACCCCTCCCTATCTCTGTAACCTCCTCCAGCCCCTACACACCCTCCCTATATCTGTAACCTCCTCCAGCCCCAACACGCCTCCCTATCTCTGTAACCTCCTCCAGCCCCTACACCCCCTCCCTAACTCTGTAACCTCCTCCAGCCCCTACACCCCTCCCTATCTCTGTAACCTCCTCCAGCCCCTACACCCCTCCCTATCTCTGTAACCTCCTCCAGCCCATACACCCCTCCCTATCTCTGTAACCTCCTCCAGCCCCTACACCCCTCCCTATCTCTGTAACCTCCTCCAGCACCTACACCCCTCCCTATCTCTGTAACCTGTTCCAGCCCCTACACCCCTCCCTATCTCTGTAACCTCCTTCAGTATCTACACCCCTCCCTATCTCTGTAACCTCCTCCAGGCCCTACAAACCCTCCCTATCTCTGTAACCACCTCCAGCCCCTAGACCCCTCCCTATCTCTGTAAACTCCTCCAGCCCCTACACTCCTCCCTATCAGTGTAACCTCCTCCAGCCCATATAACCCTCCCTATCTCTGTAACCTCCTCCAGCCCCTACAACCCTCCCTATCTCTGTATCCTCCTCCAGCTCCTACACGCCTCCCAATCTCTGTAACCTCCTCAAGCCCCCACAACCCTCCCTATCTCTGTAACCTCCTCCAGCACCTACACCCCTACCTATCTCTGTAACCTACTGCAGCCCCTACACTCCTCCCTATCTCTGTAACTTCCTCCAGCCCCTATAACACTCCCTATCTCTGTAACCTCCTCCAGCCCCTACACCCCTCCCTGTCTCTGTAACCTCCTCCAGTCCCTACAACCCTCCCTATCTCTGTAAACTGCTCCAGCCCCTAGAACCCTCCCCATATCTGTAAGCTCCTCCAGCCCCTACAACCCTCCCTATCTCTGCAAGGTCCTCCAGCTCCTACATCCCTCCCTATATCTGTAACCTCGTCGAGACCCTACAACCCTCCCTATCTCTGTAAACTCCTCCAGTCCCTACACCCCTCCCTATCTCTGTAACCTCCTCCAGCCCGGATAAACCTCCCTATCTCTGTAACATTCTCCAGCCCTGAAAACCTTCCCTATCTCAGCAACCTCCTCCAGCTCCTAGACACCTCAGTATATCTGTAACCTCCTCCAGCCCCTACACCCCTCCCTATCTCTGTAACCTCCTCCAGCCCCTACACCCTCCCTAAATCTGTAACATCCTCCAGCCCCTACACGCCTCCCTATCTCTGTAACCTCCTCCAGCCCCTACAACCCCTCCCGATCTCTGTACGCTCCTCCAGCCCCTACACCCCTCCCTAACTCTGTAACCTCCTCCAGCCCCCACAACCCTCCCTTTCTCTGTATCCTCCTCCAGCTCCTACACGCCTCCCTATCTCTGTAACCTCCTCAAGCCCCTACAACCCTCCCTATCTAAGTAACATCCTCCAGCCCCTACAACCCTCCCTATCTCGGTAACCTCCTCCAGCCCCTACACACGTCCCTATCTCTGTAATCTCCTCCAGCTGCTACAACCCTCCCTATCTCTGTAATCGCCTCCAGCATGCTACAACCCTCCCCTATCTCTGTAACCTCCTCCAGCCCCTACAACCCTCCCAATCTCTGTAACCTCCTCCAGCCCTGACAAACATAACATCTGTGCAAACTCCTCCAGCCCTTATACCCCTCCATATCTCTGCAACCTCCTCCAGCCCCGACACCACTCCCTAACTGTGTAACTTCATCCAGCCCCTACACCACTCCCTATCTCTGTAACCTCCTCCAGCTCCTATAACCCTCCCTATCTCTGTAACCTACACCAGCCCCTACAATCCTGCCTATCTCTGTAACCACCTCCAGCCCCTACAACCCTCCCTATCTCTGTAACCTCCTCGAGCCCCTCCAACCCTCCCTATCTCTGTAACCTCCTCCAGACCGTACACCCCTCCCTATCTCTGTAACCTCCTCCAGTCCCTACACCCCTCCCTATCTCTGTAACCTCCTCCAGTCCCTACACCCCTCCCTATCTCTGTAACCTCCTCCAGTCCCTACACCCCTCCCTATCTCTGTAACCTCCTCCAGTCTCTACACCCCTCCCTATCTCTGTAACCTCCTCCAGTCCCTACACCCCTCCCTATCTCTGTAACCTCCTCCAGCCCGGACAACCCTCCCTATCTCTGTAACCTTCTCCAGCCTTGACAACCATCCCTATCTCTGTAACCTCCTCCAGCCCCCACAGACCTCCAGATCTCTGCAACCTCCTCCAGCCCCTACACCCCTCCCAATCTCTGTAAGCTCCCACAGCCCCTAAACCCCTCCCTATCTCTGTAACCTCCTCCAGCCCCTACAACCTTCCCTCTCTCTGTAACCTCCTCCAGCCCCTACATCCCTCCCTATCTCTGTAACCTCCTCCAGCCCCTACACCCCTCCCTATCTCTGTAACCTCCTCCAGCCCCTACAACCCTCCCTATCTCTGTAACCTCCTCCAGCCCTGACAACCCTCCCTATCTCTGTAACATCCTCCAGCCCCTACACCCCTCCCTATCTCTGTAACCTCCTCCAGCCCCTACAACCCTCCCTATCTCTGTAACCAACTCCAGCTCCTACATCCCTCCCTATCTCTGTAACCTCCTCCAGCCCCGACACCCCTCCCTCTCTCTGTAACCTCCTTCAGTCCCTACACCCCCTCCCTATCTCTGTAATCTCCTCCAGCCCTGACAACCCTCCCTATCTCTGTAACCTCCTCCAGCCCCTACACCCCTCCCTATCTCTGTAACCTCATCCAGCCCCTACACACCTCCCTATCTCTGTATCCTCCTCCAGTCCCTACACACCGCTCTATCTCTGTAACCTCCTCCAGTCCCTACAACCCTCCCTATCTCTGTAACCTCCTCCAGCCCAGACAACCCTCCCTATCTCTGTAACCTTCTCCAGCCTTGACAACCCTCCCTATCTCTGTAACGTCCTCCAGCCCCCACAGACCTCCAGATCTCTGCAACCTCCTCCAGCCCCTACACCCCTCCCTATCTCTGTAACCTCCCACAGCCCCTACACCCATCCCTATCTCTGTAACCTCCTCCAGCCCCTACAACCCTCCCTATCTCTGTAACCTCCTCCAGCCCAGACAACCCTCCCTATCTCTGTAACTACCCCTCCCTATCTCTGTAACCTCCTCCAGACCTGACAACCCCTCCCTACCTCTGTAACCTTCTATAGCCCCTATACCACTGCCTATCTCTGTAATCTCCTCCAGCTGCTACAACCATCCCTATCACTGTAATCTCCTCCAGCTGCTACGACCCTCCCTATCTCTGTAACCTCCTCCAAGCCCATACAACCCTCCCAATCTCTGTAACCTCCTCCAACATTGACAACCCTCCCTATTTGGTGTAACCTCCTCCAGCCCTTATACACCTCCATATCTCTGCAACCCTCCTCCAGCCCCTACACCCCCCTCCCTATCTCTGTAACCTCCTCCAGCCCCTACACCCCTCCCTATCTCTGTAACCTCCTCCAGCCCCTACAACCCTCCCTATCTCTGTAACCAACTCCAGCTCCTACATCCCTCCTTATCTCTGTAACGTTCTGCAGCCCCCTAAACCCCTCCCTATCTCTGTAACCTCCAGTCCCTACACCCCACCCAATCTCTGTAACCTCCTCCAGCCCTGACAACCCTCCCTATCTCTGAAACCTCCTCCAGCCCTGACAAGCCTCCCTATCTCTGTAACCACCTCCAGCCCCTACACTCCTCCTGATCTTTGCACCATCCTCCAGCCCCTACACTCCTCCCTACCTCTATAACCTCCTACAGCCCCTACACCACTGCCTATCTCTGTAATCTCCTCCAGCTGCTACAACTAAACCTATCTCTGTAATCTCCTCCAGCTGCTACGACCCTCCCTATCTCTGTAATCTCCTCCAGTTGCTACGACCCTCCCTATCTCTGTAACCTCCTCCAGCCCATACAACCCTCCCAATCTCTGTAACCTCCTCCAACATTGACAACCCTCCCTATTTGTGTAACCTACTCCAGCCTTATAGCCCTCCATATCTCTGCAACCTCCTCCAGCCCCTACACCCCTCCGTATCTCTGTTAGCTCCTACAGCCCTTACACTCCTCCCTATCTCTGTAACCTCCTCCAGCCCCTACACCCCCTCCCTATCTCTGTAACCTCCTCCAGCTCCTACAACCCTATCTCTGTAACCTCCTCCAGCCCCTACAATCCTGCTTATCTCTGTAACCTCCTACAGCCCCTACACCCCTCTCTATCTCTGTAAACTCCTCCAGCCCATACAACCCTCCCTATCACTGTAACCTCCTCCAGCCCCTATACCCCTCCCTATCTCTGTACCCTCCTCCAGCCCCCAACACCCCTCCCTATCTCTGTAACCTCCTCCAGCCCCTACAACCCTCCGTATCTCTGTAACCTCCTCCGGCCCCTACACCCCCTCCCTATCTCTGTAACCTCCTCCAGCCCCTACACCCCTCCCTACCCCTGTAAACCTCCTCCAGTCCCTACACCCCTCCCTATCTCTGTAACCTCCTCCAGACCTGACAACCCTCCATATCTCAGTAACCTCCTCCAGCCCTGACAACCCCTCCCTATCTCTGTAATCTCCTCCAGCCCCTACACTCCTCCCTACCTCTGTAACCTCCTACAGCCCCTACACCCTTCCCTATCTCTGTAACCTCCTCCAGCCCCTACACCCCTCCCTATCTCTGTAACCTCCTCCAGCCCCCTACACTCCTCCCTATCTCTGTAACCTCCTCCAGCTCCTACAACCCTATCTCTGTAACCTCCTCCAGCCCCCTACAATCCTGCTTATCTCTGTAACCTCCTACAGCCCCTACACCCCTCTCTATCTCTGTAAACTCCTCCAGCCCATACAACCCTCCCTATCACTGTAACCTCCTCCAGCCCCTACACCCCCTCCCTATCTCTGTACCCTCCTCCAGCCCCTATACCCCTCCCTATCTCTGTACCCTCCTCCAGCCCCAACACCCCCTCCCTATCTCTGTAACCTCCTCCAGCCCCCTACAACCCTCCGTATCTCTGTAACCTCCTCCGGCCCCTACACCGCTCCCTATCTCTGTAACCTCCTCCAGCCCCTACACCCCCTCCCTACCCCTGTAACCTCCTCCAGTCCCTACACCCCTCCCTATCTCTGTAACCTCCTCCAGACCTGACAACCCTCCCTATCTCTGTAACCTCCTCCAGCCCTGACAACCCTACCTATCTCTGTAATCTCCTCCAGCCCCTACACTCCTCCTACCTCTGTAACCTCCTCCAGCCCCTACACCACTGCGTATCTCTGTCATCTCCTCCAGCTGCTACAACCATCCCTATCTCTGTAATCTCCTCCAGCGGCTACGACCCTCCCTATCTCTGTAACCTCCTCCAGCCTCTACACCCCTCCCTATCTCTGTAACCTCCTACAGCCCCTTCACCCCTCTCTATCTCTGTAACCTCCTCCAGCCCATACAACCCTCCCAATCTCTGTAACCTCCTCCAACATTGACAACCTTCCCTATTTGTGTAATCTCCTCCAGCCCTTATACCCCTCCATATCTCTGGAACCTCCTCCAGCCCCTACACCCCTCCCTATCTCTGTTAGCTCCAACAGCCCTTACACTCCTCCCTATCTCTGTAACCTCCTCCAGCCCCTACACCCCTCCCTATCTCTGTAACCTCATCCAGCCCCTACACTCGTCCCTATCTCTGGAACCTCCTCCAGCTCCTACAACCCTCTCTCTGTAACCTACTCCAGCCCCTACATTCCTGCTTATCTTTGTAACCTCATCCAGCCCCTACACCCCTCCCTATCTCCGTAACCTCCTACAGCCCCTATACCCCTCCCTATCTCTGTACCCTCCTCCAGCCCCTACACCCCTCCCTATCTCTGTAACCTCCTCCAGCACCTTCAACCCTCCCTAGCTTTGTAACCTCCTCAAAACCTACAACCCTCCCTATCTCTGTAACCTCCTCCAGCCCCTACACCCCTCCCTATCTCTGTAACCTCCTCCAGCCCCTACAACCCTCCCTATCTCTGTAACCTCCTCCAGCCCCTACAACCCTCCCTATCTCTGTAACCTCCTCCAGCCTCTACACCCCTCCCTATCTCTGTAACCTCCTCCAGCCTCTACACCCCTCCCTATCTCTGTAACCTTCTCCAACCCCTACAACCCTCCCTATCTCTGTAACATCCTCCAGCCCCTACAACCCTCCCTATCTCTGTAACCTCCTCCAGCCCCTACAACCCTCCGTATCTCTGTAACCTCTTTCGGCCCCTATACACCTCCCCATCTCTGTAACCTCCTCCAGCCCCTACACCCCTCCCTACCTCTGTAACCTCCTCCAGTCCCTACACCCCTCCCTATCTCTGTAACCTCCTCCAGACCTGACAACCCTCCCTATCTCTGTAACCTCCTCCAGCCCTGACAACCCTCCCTATCTCTGTAATCTCCTCCAGCCCCTACACTCCTCCCTACCTCTGTAACCTCCTACAGCCCCTACACCACTGCCTATCTCTGTAATCTCCTCCAGCTGCTACGACCCTCCTTATCTCTGTAACCTCCTCCAGCCCATACAACCCTCCCAATCTCTGTAACCTCCTCCAACATTGACAACCCTCCCTATTTGTGTAACCTCCTCCAGCCCTTATACCCCTCCATATCTCTGCAACCTCCTCCTGCCCCTACACCTCTCCCTATCTCTGTAACCTCCTCCAGCCCCTACACCCCTCCCTATCTCTGTAACCTCCTCCAGCCCCTACAACCCTCCCTATCTCTGTAACCAACTCCAGCTCCTACATCCCTCCTTATCTCTGTAACCTCCTCCAGCCCCTACACCCCTCCCTATCTCAGTAACCTCCTGCAGCCCCTACAATCCTCCCTATCTCTGTAACCTCCAGTCCCTACACCCCTCCCTATCACTGTAACCTCCTCCAGCCCTGACAACCCTCCCTATCTCTGTAACCTCCTCCAGCCCTGACAACCCTCCCTATCTCTGTAATTTCCTCCAGCCCCTACACTCCTCCAGATCTCTGCACCCTCCTCCAGCCCCTACACTCCTCCCTACCTCTATAAACTCCTACAGCCCCTACAACACTGCCTATCTCTGTAATCTCCTCCAGCTGCTACAACCATCCCAATCTCTGTAATCTCCTCCAGCTGCTACGACCCTCCCTATCTCTGTAACCTCCTCCAGCCCATACAACCCTCCCAATCTCTGTACCCTCCTCCAACATTGACAATCCTCCCTATTTGTGTAACCTCCTCCAGCCCTTATACCCCTCCATATCTCTGCAACCTCCTCCTGCCCCTACACCCCTCCCTATCTCTGTTAGCTCCTCAGCCCTTACACTCCTCCCTATCTCTGTAGCCTCCTCCAGCCCCTACACCCCTCCCTATCTCTGTAACCTCCTCCAGCCCCTACACCCCTCCCTATCTCTGTAACCTCCTCCAGCCCCTACACCCCTCCCTATCTCTGTAACCTCCTCCAGCCCCTACAACCCTCCCTATCTCTGTAACCTCCTCCAGCCTCTACACCCCTCCCTATCTCTGTAACCTCCTCCAGCCTCTACACCCCTCCCTATCTCTGTAACCTCCTCCAACCCCTACAACCCTCCCTATCTCTGTAACATCCTCCAGCCCCTACAACCCTCCCTATCTCTGTAACCTCCTCCAGCCCCTACAACCCTCCGTATCTCTGTAACCTCTTTCGGCCCCTATACACCTCCCCATCTCTGTAATCTCCTCCAGCCCCTACACCCCTCCCTACCTCTGTAACCTCCTCCAGTCCCTACACCCCTCCCTATCTCTGTAACCTCCTCCAGACCTGACAACCCTCCCTATCTCTGTAACCTCCTCCAGCCCTGACAACCCTCCCTATCTCTGTAATCTCCTCCAGCCCCTACACTCCTCCCTACCTCTGTAACCTCCTACAGCCCCTACACCACTGCCTATCTCTGTAATCTCCTCCAGCTGCTACGACCCTCCTTATCTCTGTAACCTCCTCCAGCCCATACAACCCTCCCAATCTCTGTAACCTCCTCCAACATTGACAACCCTCCCTATTTGTGTAACCTCCTCCAGCCCTTATACCCCTCCATATCTCTGCAACCTCCTCCTGCCCCTACACCTCTCCCTATCTCTGTAACCTCCTCCAGCCCCTACACCCCTCCCTATCTCTGTAACCTCCTCCAGCCCCTACAACCCTCCCTATCTCTGTAACCAACTCCAGCTCCTACATCCCTCCTTATCTCTGTAACCTCCTCCAGCCCCTACACCCCTCCCTATCTCAGTAACCTCCTGCAGCCCCTACAATCCTCCCTATCTCTGTAACCTCCAGTCCCTACACCCCTCCCTATCACTGTAACCTCCTCCAGCCCTGACAACCCTCCCTATCTCTGTAACCTCCTCCAGCCCTAACAACCCTCCCTATCTCTGTAATTTCCTCCAGCCCCTACACTCCTCCAGATCTCTGCACCCTCCTCCAGCCCCTACACTCCTCCCTACCTGTATAAACTCCTACAGCCCCTACAACACTGCCTATCTCTGTAATCTCCTCCAGCTGCTACAACCATCCCAATCTCTGTAATCTCCTCCAGCTGCTACGACCCTCCCTATCTCTTTAACCTCCTCCAGCCTCTACACCCCTCCCTATCTCTGTAACCTCCTCCAGCTGCTACAACCATCCCTATCTCTGTAATCTCCTCCAGCTGCTATGACCCTCCCTATCTCTGTAACCTCCTCCAGCCCATACAACCCTCCCAATCTCTGTAACCTCCTCCAACATTGACAACCCTCCCTATTTGTGTAACCTCCTCCAGCCCTTATACCCCTCCATATCTCTGCAACCTCCTCCTGCCCCTACACCCCACCCTATCTCTGTTAGCTCCTACAGCCCTTACACTCCTCCCTATCTCTGTAACCTCCTCCAGCCCCTACACCCCTCTCTATCTCTGTAACCTCCTCCAGCCCATACAACCCTCCCTATCACTGTAACCTCCTCCAGCCCCTATACCCCTCCCTATCTCTGTAACCTCCTCCAGCCCCTTCAACCCTCCCTATCTTTGTAACCTCCTCCAGCCCCTACAACCCTCCCTATCTCTGTAACCTCCCCAAGCCCCTACATCCCTCCCTATCTCTTTAACCTCCTCCAGCCTCTACACCCCTCCCTATCTCTGTAACCTCCTCCAGCCCCTACACCCCTCCCTATCTCTGTAACCTCCTCCAGCCCCTATAAACCCTCCCTATCTCTGTAACCTCCTCCCGCCTTTACACCCCTCCCTATCTCTGTAACCTCCTCCAGCCTCTACACCCCTCCCTATCTCTGTAACCTCCTCCGGCCTCTACACCCCTCCCTATCTCTGTAACCTGCTCCAGCCTCTACACCCCTCCCTATCTCTGTAACCTCCTCCAGCCTCTACACCCCTCCCTAACTCTGTAACCTCCTCCAGCCTCTACACCCCTCCCTATCTCTGTAACCTCCTCCAACCCCTACAACCCTCCCTATCTCTGTAACATCCTCCAGCCCCTACAACCCTCCCTATCTCTGTAACCTCCTCCAGCCCCTACAACCCTCCGTATCTCTGTAACCTCCTCCGGCCCCTATACCCCTCCCTATCTCTGTAACCTCCTCCAGCCCCTACACCCCTCCCTACCTCTGTAACCTCCTCCAGTCCCTACACCCCTCCCTATCTCTGTAACCTCCTCCAGACCTGACAACCCTCCCTATCTCTGTAACCTCCTCCAGCCCTGACAACCCTCCCTACCTCTGTAACCTCCTCCAGCCCCTACACTCCTCCCTACCTCTGTAACCTCCTCCGGCCCCTACACCGCTCCCTATCTCTGTAACCTCCTCCAACCCCTACACCCCTCCCTACCCCTGTAACCTCCTCCAGTCCCTACACCCCTCCCTATCTCTGTAACCTCCTCCAGACCTGACAACCCTCCCTATCTCTGTAACCTCCTCCAGCCCTGACAACCCTCCCTATCTCTGTAATCTCCTCCAGCCCCTACACTCCTCCCTACCTCTGTAACCTCCTCCAGCCCCTACACCACTGCGTATCTCTGTCATCTCCTCCAGCTGCTACAACCATCCCTATCTCTGTAATCTCCTCCAGCGGCTACGACCCTCCCTATCTCTGTAACCTCCTCCAGCCTCTACACCCCTCCCTATCTCTGTAACCTCCTACAGCCCCTTCACCCCTCTCTATCTCTGTAACCTCCTCCAGCCCATACAACCCTCCCAATCTCTGTAACCTCCTCCAACATTGACAACCTTCCCTATTTGTGTAATCTCCTCCAGCCCTTATACCCCTCCATATCTCTGGAACCTCCTCCAGCCCCTACACCCCTCCCTATCTCTGTAAGCTCCAACAGCCCATACACTCCTCCCTATCTCTGTAACCTCCTCCAGCCCCTACACCCCTCCCTATCTCTGTAACCTCATCCAGCCCCTACACTCGTCCCTATCTCTGGAACCTCCTCCAGCTCCGACAACCCTCTCTCTGTAACCTCCTCCAGCCCCTACATTCCTGCTTATCTTTGTAACCTCATCCAGCCACTACACCCCTCCCTATCTCCGTAACCTCCTACAGCCCCTACACCCCTCTCTATCTCTGTAACCTCCTCCAGCCCATACAACCCTCCCTATCACTGTAACCTCCTCCAGCCCCTATACCCCTCCCTATCTCTGTACCCTCCTCCAGCCCCTACACCCCTCCCTATCTCTGTAACCTCCTCCAGCACCTTCAACCCTCCCTAGCTTTGTAACCTCCTCAAAACCTACAACCCTCCCTATCTCTGTAACCTCCTCCAGCCCCTACACCCCTCCCTATCTCTGTAACCTCCTCCAGCCTCTACACCCCTCCCGATCTCTGTAACCTCCTCCAGCCTCTACACCCCTCCCTATCTCTGTAACCTCCTCCAACCCCTACAACCCTCCCTATCTCTGTAACATCCTCCAGCCCCTACAACCCTCCCTATCTCTGTAACCTCCTCCAGCCCCTACAACCCTCCGTATCTCTGTAACCTCGTTCGGCCCCTATACACCTCCCCATCTCTGTAACCTCCTCCAGCCCCTACACCCCTCCCTACCTCTGTAACCTCCTCCAGTCCCTACACCCCTCCCTATCTCTGTAACCTCCTCCAGACCTGACAACCCTCCCTATCTCTGTAACCTCCTCCAGCCCTGACAACCCTCCCTATCTCTGTAATCTCCTCCAGCCCCTACACTCCTCCCTACCTCTGTAACCTCCTACAGCCCCTACACCACTGCCTATCTCTGTAATCTCCTCCAGCTGCTACGACCCTCCTTATGTTTGTAACCTCCTCCAGCCCATACAACCCTCCCAATCTCTGTAACCTCCTCCAACATTGACAACACTCCCTATTTGTGTAACCTCCTCCAGCCCTTATACCCCTCCATATCTCTGCAACCTCCTCCTGCCCCTACACCTCTCCCTATCTCTGTAACCTCCTCCAGCCCCTACACCCCTCCCTATCTCTGTAACCTCCTCCAGCCCCTACAACCCTCCCTATCTCTGTAACCAACTCCAGCTCCTACATCCCTCCTTATCTCTGTAACCTCCTCCAGCCCCTACACCCCTCCCTATCTCAGTAACCTCCTGCAGCCCCTACAATCCTCCCTATCTCTGTAACCTCCAGTCCCTACACCCCTCCCTATCACTGTAACCTCCTCCAGCCCTGACAACCCTCCCTATCTCTGTAACCTCCTCCAGCCCTGACAACCCTCCCTATCTCTGTAATTTCCTCCAGCCCCTACACTCCTCCAGATCTCTGCACCCTCCTCCAGCCCCTACACTCCTCCCTACCTCTATAACCTCCTACAGCCCCTACACCACTGCCTATCTCTGTAATCTCCTCCAGCTGCTACAACCATCCCAATCTCTGTAATCTCCTCCAGCTGCTACGACCCTCCCTATCTCTGTAACCTCCTCCAGCCCATACAACCCTCCCAATCTCTGTAACCTCCTCCAACATTGACAATCCTCCCAATTTGTGTAACCTCCTCCAGCCCTTATACCCCTCCATATCTCTGCAACCTCCTCCTGCCCCTACACCCCTCCCTATCTCTGTTAGCTCCTACAGCCCTTACACTCCTCCCTATCTCTGTAGCCTCCTCCAGCCCCTACACCCCTCCCTATCTCTGTAACCTCCTCCAGCCCCTACACCCCTCTCTATCTCTGTAACCTCCTCCAGCCCCTACACCCCTCCCTATCTCTGTAATCTCCTCCAGCTGCTACAACCATCCCTATCTCTATAATCTCCTCTAGCTGCTACGACCCTCCCTATCTCTGTAACCTCCTCCAGCCCATACAACCCTCCCAATCTCTGTAACCTCCTCCAACATTGACAACCCTCCCTATTTGTGTAACTTCCTCCAGCCCTTATACCCCTCCATATCTCTGCAACCTCCTCTAGCCCCTACACCCCTCCCTATCTCTGTAACCTCCTCCAGCCCCTACAACCCTCCCTATCTCTGTAACCTCCTCCAGCCTCTACACCCCTCCCTATCTCTGTAACCTCCTCCAGCCTCTACACCCCTCCCTATCTCTGTAACCTCCTCCAGCCTCTACAACCCTCCCTATCTCTGTAACTTCCTCCAACCCCTACAACCCTCCCTATCTCTGTAACATCCTCCAGCCCCTACAACCCTCCCTATCTCTGTAACCTCCTCCAGCCCCTACAACCCTCCGTATCTCTGTAACCTCCTCCAGCCTCTACACCCCTCCCTATCTCTGTAACCTCCTCCAGCCTCTACACCCCTCCCTATCTCTGTAACCTCCTCCAGCCTCTACACCCCTCCCTATCTCTGTAACCTCCTCCAGCCTCTACAACCCTCCCTATCTCTGTAACTTCCTCCAACCCCTACAACCCTCCCTATCTCTGTAACATCCTCCAGCCCCTACAACCCTCCCTATCTCTGTAACCTCCTCCAGCCCCTACAACCCTCCGTATCTCTGTAACCTCCTCCAGCCTCTACACCCCTCCCTATCTCTGTAACCTCCTCCAGCCTCTACACCCCTCCCTATCTCTGTAACCTCCTCCAGCCTCTACAACCCTCCCTATCTCTGTAACTTCCTCCAACCCCTACAACCCTCCCTATCTCTGTAACATCCTCCAACCCCTACAACCCTCCCTATCTCTGTAACCTCCTCCAGCCCCTACAACCCTCCGTATCTCTGTAACCTCCTCCGGCCACTATACTCCTCCCTATCTCTGTAACCTCCTCCAGCCCCTACACCCCTCCCTACCTCTGTAACCTCCTCCAGTCCCTACACCCCTCCCTATCTCTGTAACCTCCTCCAGACCTGACAACCCTCCCTATCTCTGTAACCTCCTCCAGGCCTGACAACCCTCCCTATCTCTGTAACTTCCTCCAGCCCCTACAACCCTCCCTATCTCTGTAATCTCCTCCAGCCCCTACACTCCTCCCTACCTCTGTAACCTCCAACAGCCCCTACACCACTGCCTATCTCTGTAATCTCCTCCAGCTGCTACAACCATCCCTATCTCTGTAACCTCCTCCAGCTGCTACGACCCTCCCTATCTCTGCAACCTCCTCCAGCCCATACAACCCTCCCAATCTCTGTAACCTCCTCCAACATTGACAGCCCTCCCTATTTGTGTAACCTCCTCCAGCCCTTATACCCCTCCATATCTCTGCAACCTCCTCCTGCCCTTACACTCCTCCCTATCTCTGTAACCTCCTCCTGCCCCTACACCCCTCCCTATCTCTGTAACCTCCTCCAGCCCCTACACCCCTCTCTATCTCTGTAACCTCCTCCAGCCCATACAACCCTCTCTATCTCTGTAACCTCCTCCAGCCCATACAACCCTCCCTATCACTGTAACCTCCTCCAGCCCCTATACCCCTCCCTATCTCTGTAACCTCCTCCAGCCCCTACACCCCTCTCTATCTCTGTAACCTCCTCCAGCCCATACAACCCTCCCTATCACTGTAACCTCCTCCAGCCCCTATACCCCTCCCTATCTCTGTAACCTCCTCCAGCCCCTTCAACTCTCCCTATCTTTGTAGCCTCCTGCAGCCCCTACAACCCACCCTATCTCTGTAACCTCCCCAAGCCCCTACACCCCTCCCTATCTCTTTAACCTCCTCCAGCCTCTACACCCCTCCCTATCTCTGTAACCTCCTCCAGCCCCTACACCCCTCCCTATCTCTGTAACCTCCTCCAGCCCCTACAACCCTCCCTATCTCTGTAACCTCCTCCAGCCCATACACCCCTCCCTATCTCTGTAACCTCCTCCAGCCTCTACACCCCTCCCAATCTCTGTAACCTCCTCCAACATTGACAACCCTCCCTATTTGTGTAACCTCCTCCAGCCCTTATACCCCTCCATATCTCTGCAACCTCCTCCTGCCCCTACACCCCACCCTATCTCTGTTAGCTCCTACAGCCCTTACACTCCTCCCTATCTCTGTAACCTCCTCCAGCCCCTATACCCCTCCCTATCTCTGTACCCACCTCCAGCCCCTACACCCCTCCCTATCTCTGTAACCTCCTCCAGCACCTTCAACCCTCCCTAGCTTTGTAACCTCCTCAAAACCTACAACCCTCCCTATCTCTGTAACCTCCTCCAGCCCTTACACCCCTCCCTATCTGTTTAACCTCCTCCAGCCTCTACACCCCTCCCTATCTCTGTAACCTCCTCCAGCCCCTACACCCCTCCCTATCTCTGTAACCTCCTCCAGCCCCTACAACCCTCCCTATCTCTGTAACCTCCTCCAGCCTCTACACCCCTCCCTATCTCTGTAACCTCCTCCAGCCTCTACACCCCTCCCTATCTCTGTAACCTCCTCCAACCCCTACAACCCTCCCTATCTCTGTAACATCCTCCAGCCCCTACAACCCTCCCTATCTCTGTAACCTCCTCCAGCCCCTACAACCCTCCGTATCTCTGTAACCTCTTTCGGCCCCTATACACCTCCCCATCTCTGTAACCTCCTCCAGCCCCTACACCCCTCCCTACCTCTGTAACCTCCTCCAGTCCCTACACCCCTCCCTATCTCTGTAACCTCCTCCAGACCTGACAACCCTCCCTATCTCTGTAACCTCCTCCAGCCCTGACAACCCTCCCTATCTCTGTAATCTCCTCCAGCCCCTACACTCCTCCCTACCTCTGTAACCTCCTACAGCCCCTACACCACTGCCTATCTCTGTAATCTCCTCCAGCTGCTACGACCCTCCTTATCTCTGTAACGTCCTCCAGCCCATACAACCCTCCCAATCTCTGTAACCTCCTCCAACATTGACAACACTCCCTATTTGTGTAACCTCCTCCAGCCCTTATACCCCTCCATATCTCTGCAACCTCCTCCTGCCCCTACACCTCTCCCTATCTCTGTAACCACTTCCAGCCCCTCCACCCCTCCCTATCTCTGTAACCTCCTCCAGCCCCTACAACCCTCCCTATCTCTGTAACCAACTCCAGCTCCTACATCCCTCCTTATCTCTGTAACCTCCACCAGCCCCTACACCCCTCCCTATCTCAGTAACCTCCTGCAGCCCCTACAATCCTCCCTATCTCTGTAACCTCCAGTCCCTACACCCCTCCCTATCACTGTAACCTCCTCCAGCCCTGACAACCCTCCCTATCTCTGTAACCTCCTCCAGCCCTGACAACCCTCCCTATCTCTGTAATTTCCTCCAGCCCCTACACTCCTCCAGATCTCTGCACCCTCCTCCAGCCCCTACACTCCTCCCTACCTCTATAACCTCCTACAGCCCCTACACCACTGCCTATCTCTGTAATCTCCTCCAGCTGCTACAACCATCCCAATCTCTGTAATCTCCTCCAGCTGCTACGACCCTCCCTATCTCTGTAACCTCCTCCAGCCCATACAACCCTCCCAATCTCTGTAACCTCCTCCAACATTGACAATCCTCCCAATTTGTGTAACCTCCTCCAGCCCTTATACCCCTCCATATCTCTGCAACCTCCTCCTGCCCCTACACCCCTCCCTATCTCTGTTAGCTCCTACAACCCTTACACTCCTCCCTATCTCTGTAGCCTCCTCCAGCCCCTACACCCCTCCCTATCTCTGTAATCTCCTCCAGCTGCTACAACCATCCCTATCTCTGTAATCTCCTCTAGCTGCTACGACCCTCCCTATCTCTGTAACCTCCTCCAACATTGACAACCCTCCCTATTTGTGTAACTTCCTCCAGCCCTTATACCCCTCCATATCTCTGCAACCTCCTCTAGCCCCTACACCCCTCCCTATCTCTGTAACCTCCTCCAGCCCCTACAACCCTCCCTATCTCTGTAACCTCCTCCAGCCTCTACACCCCTCCCAATCTCTGTAACCTCCTCCAGCCTCTACACCCCTCCCTATCTCTGTAACCTCCTCCAGCCTCTACAACCCTCCCTATCTCTGTAACTTCCTCCAACCCCTACAACCCTCCCTATCTCTGTAACATCCTCCAGCCCCTACAACCCTCCCTATCTCAGTAACCTCCTCCAGCCCCTACAACCCTCCGTATCTCTGTAACCTCCTCGGGCCCCTATACTCCTCCCTATCTCTGTAACCTCCTCCAGCCCCTACACCCCTCCCTACCTCTGTAACCTCCTCCAGTCCCTACACCCCTCCCTATCTCTGTAACCTCCTCCAGACCTGACAACCCTCCCTATCTCTGTAACCTCCTCCAGGCCTGACAACCCTCCCTATCTCTGTAACTTCCTCCAGCCCCTACAACCCTCCCTATCTCTGTAATCTCCTCCAGCCCCTACACTCCTCCCTACCTCTGTAACCTCCTACAGCCCCTACACCACTGCCTATCTCTGTAATCTCCTACTGCTGCTACAACCATCCCTATCTCTGTAACCTCCTCCAGCTGCTACGACCCTCCCTATCTCTGCAACCTCCTCCAGCCCATACAACCCTCCCAATCTCTGTAACCTCCTCCAACATTGACAGCCCTCCCTATTTGTGTAACCTCCTCCAGCCCTTATACCCCTCCATATCTCTGCAACCTCCTCCTGCCCTTACACTCCTCCCTATCTCTGTAACCTCCTCCTGCCCCTACACCCCTCCCTATCTCTGTTAGCTCCTACAGCCCTTACACTCCTCCCTATCTCTGTAGCCTCCTCCAGCCCCTACACCCCTCCCTATCTCTGTAACCTCCTCCAGCCCCTACACCCCTCTCTATCTCTGTAACCTCCTCCAGCCCATACAACCCTCCCTATCACTGTAACCTCCTCCAGCCCCTATACCCCTCCCTATCTCTGTAACCTCCTCCAGCCCCTTCAACCCTCCCTATCTTTGTAACCTCCTGCAGCCCCTACAACCCACCCTATCTCTGTAACCTCCCCAAGCCCCTACACCCCTCCCTATCTCTTTAACCTCCTCCAGCCTCTACACCCCTCGCTATCTCTGTAACCTCCTCCAGCTGCTACAACCATCCCTATCTCTGTAATCTCCTCCAGCTGCTATGACCCTCCCTATCTCTGTAACCTCCTCCAGCCCATACAACCCTCCCAATCTCTGTAACCTCCTCCAACATTGACAACCCTCCCTATTTGTGTAACCTCCTCCAGCCCTTATATCCCTCCATATCTCTGCAACCTCCTCCTGCCCCTACACCCCACCCTATCTCTGTTAGCTCCTACAGCCCTTACACTCCTCCCTATCTCTGTAACCTCCTCCAGCCCCTACACCCCTCTCTATCTCTGTAACCTCCTCCAGCCAATACAACCCTCCCTATCACTGTAACCTCCTCCAGCCCCTATACCCCTCCCTATCTCTGTAACCTCCTCCAGCCCCTTCAACCCTCCCTATCTTTGTAACCTCCTCCAGCCCCTACAACCCTCCCTATCTCTGTAACCTCCCCAAGCCCCTACATCCCTCCCTATCTCTTTAACCTCCTCCAGCCTCTACACCCCTCCCTATCTCTGTAACCTCCTCCAGCCCCTACACCCCTCCCTATCTCTGTAACCTCCTCCAGCCCCTATAAACCCTCCCTATCTCTGTAACCTCCTCCAGCCTTTACACCCCTCCCTATCTCTGTAACCTCCTCCAGCCTCTACACCCCTCCCTATCTCTGTAACCTCCTCCGGCCTCTACACCCCTCCCTATCTCTGTAACCTCCTCCAGCCTCTACACCCCTCCCTATCTCTGTAACCTCCTCCAGCCTCTACACCCCTCCCTAACTCTGTAACCTCCTCCAGCCTCTACACCCCTCCCTATCTCTGTTACTTCCTCCAACCCCTACAACCCTCCCTATCTCTGTAACATCCTCCAGCCCCTACAACCCTCCCTATCTCTGTAACCTCCTCCAGCCCCTACAACCCTCCGTATCTCTGTAACCTCCTCCGGCCCCTATACCCCTCCCTATCTCTGTAACCTCCTCCAGCCCCTACACCCCTCCCTACCTCTGTAACCTCCTCCAGTCCCTACACCCCTCCCTATCTCTGTAACCTCCTCCAGACCTGACAACCCTCCCTATCTCTGTAACCTCCTCCAGCCCTGACAACCCTCCCTATCTCTGTAATCTCCTCCAGCCCCTACACTCCTCCCTACCTCTGTAACCTCCTCCAGCCCCTACACTCCTCCCTACCTCTGTAACCTCCTCCAGTCCCTACACCCCTCCCTATCTCTGTAACCTCCTCCAGACCTGACAACCCTCCCTATCTCTGTAACCTCCTCCAGCCCTGACAACCCTCCCTATCTCTGTAATCTCCTCCAGCCCCTACACTCCTCCCTACCTCTGTAACCTCCTCCAGCCCCTACACCACTGCGTATCTCTGTCATCTCCTCCAGCTGCTACAACCATCCCTATCTCTGTAATCTCCTCCAGCGGCTACGACCCTCCCTATCTCTGTAACCTCCTCCAGCCTCTACACCCCTCCCTATCTCTGTAACCTCCTACAGCCCCTTCACCCCTCTCTATCTCTGTAACCTCCTCCAGCCCATACAACCCTCCCAATCTCTGTAACCTCCTCCAACATTGACAACCTTCCCTATTTGTGTAATCTCCTCCAGCCCTTATACCCCTCCATATCTCTGGAACCTCCTCCAGCCCCTACACCCCTCCCTATCTCTGTTAGCTCCAACAGCCCTTACACTCCTCCCTATCTCTGTAACCTCCTCCAGCCCCTACACCCCTCCCTATCTCTGTAACCTCATCCAGCCCCTACACTCGTCCCTAGCTCTGGAACCTCCTCCAGCTCCTACAACCCTCTCTCTGTAACCTCCTCCAGTCCCTACATTCCTGCTTATCTTTGTAACCACATCCAGCCCCTACACCCCTCCCTATCTCCGTAACCTCCTACAGCCCCTACACCCCTCTCTATCTCTGTAACCTCCTCCAGCCCATACAACCCTCCCTATCACTGTAACCTCCTCCAGCCCCTATACCCCTCCCTATCTCTGTACCCTCCTCCAGCCCCTACACCCCTCCCTATCTCTGTAACCTCCTCCAGCACCTTCAACCCTCCCTAGCTTTGTAACCTCCTCAAAACCTACAACCCTCCCTATCTCTGTAACCTCCTCCAGCCCCTACACCCCTCCCTATCTCTGTAACCTCCTCCAGCCCCTACACCCCTCCCTATCTCTGTAACCTCCTCCAGCCCCTACAACCCTCCCTATCTCTGTAACCTCCTCCAGCCTCTACACCCCTCCCTATCTCTGTAACCTCCTCCAGCCTCTACACCCCTCCCTATCTCTGTAACCTCCTCCAACCCCTACAACCCTCCCTATCTCTGTAACATCCTCCAGCCCCTAAAACCCTCCCTATCTCTGTAACCTCCTCCAGCCCCTACAACCCTCCGTATCTCTGTAACCTCTTTCGGCCCCTATACACCTCCCCATCTCTGTAACCTCCTCCAGCCCCTACACCCCTCCCTACCTCTGTAACCTCCTCCAGTCCCTACACCCCTCCCTATCTCTGTAACCTCCTCCAGACCTGACAACCCTCCCTATCTCTGTAACCTCCTCCAGCCCTGACAACCCTCCCTATCTCTGTAATCTCCTCCAGCCCCTACACTCCTCCCTACCTCTGTAACCTCCTACAGCCCCTACACCACTGCCTATCTCTGTAATCTCCTCCAGCTGCTACGACCCTCCTTATCTCGGTAAACTCCTCCAGCCCATACAACCCTCCCAATCTCTGTAACCTCCTCCAACATTGACAACACTCCCTATTTGTGTAACCTCCTCCAGCCCTTATACCCCTCCATATCTCTGCAACCTCCTCCTGCCCCTACACCTCTCCCTATCTCTGTAACCTCCTCCAGCCCCTACACCCCTCCCTATCTCTGTAACCTCCTCCAGCCCCTACAACGCTCCCTATCTCTGTAACCAACTCCAGCTCCTACATCCCTCCTTATCTCTGTAACCTCCTCCAGCCCCTACACCCCTCCCTATCTCAGTAACCTCCTGCAGCCCCTACAATCCTCCCTATCTCTGTAACCTCCAGTCCCTACACCCCTCCCTATCACTGTAACCTCCTCCAGCCCTGACAACCCTCCCTATCTCTGTAACCTCCTCCAGCCCTGACAACCCTCCCTATCTCTGTAATTTCCTCCAGCCCCTACACTCCTCCAGATCTCTGCACCCTCCTCCAGCCCCTACACTCCTCCCTACCTCTATAACCTCCTACAGCCCGTACACCACTGCCTATCTCTGTAATCTCCTCCAGCTGCTACAACCATCCCAATCTCTGTAATCTCCTCCAGCTGCTACGACCCTCCCTATCTCTGTAACCTCCTCCAGCCCATACAACCCTCCCAATCTCTGTAACCTCCTCCAACATTGACAATCCTCCCAATTTGTGTAAACTCCTCCAGCCCTTATACCCCTCCATATCTCTGCAACCTCCTCCTGCCCCTACACCCCTCCCTATCTCTGTTAGCTCCTACAGCCCTTACACTCCTCCCTATCTCTGTAGCCTCCTCCAGCCCCTACACCCCTCCATATCTCTGTAACCTCCTCCAGCCCCTACACCCCTCTCTATCTCTGTAACCTCCTCCAGCCCCTACACCCCTCCCTATCTCTGTAATCTCCTCCAGCTGCTACAACCATCCCTATCTCTGTAATCTCCTCTAGCTGCTACGACCCTCCCTATCTCTGTAACCTCCTCCAGCCCATACAACCCTCCCAATCTCTGTAACCTCCTCCAACATTGACAACCCTCCCTATTTGTGTAACTTCCTCCAGCCCTTATACCCCTCCATATCTCTGCAACCTCCTCTAGCCCCTACACCCCTCCCTATCTCTGTAACCTCCTCCAGCCCCTACAACCCTCCCTATCTCTGTAACCTCCTCCAGCCTCTACACCCCTCCCGATCTCTGTAACCTCCTCCAGCCTCTACACCCCTCCCTATCTCTGTAACCTCCTCCAGCCTCTAGACCCCTCCCTATCTCTGTAACTTCCTCCAACCCCTACAACCCTCCCTATCTCTGTAACATCCTCCAGCCCCTACAACCCTCCCTATCTCTGTAACCTCCTCCAGCCCCTACAACCCTCCGTATCTCTGTAACCTCCTCCGGCCCCTATACTCCTCCCTATCTCTGTAACCTCCTCCAGCCCCTACACCCCTCCCTACCTCTGTAACCTCCTCCAGTCCCTACACCCCTCCCTATCTCTGTAACCTCCTCCAGACCTGACAACCCTCCCTATCTCTGTAACCTCCTCCAGGCCTGACAACCCTCCCTATCTCTGTAACTTCCTCCAGCCCCTACAACCCTCCCTATCTCTGTAATCTCCTCCAGCCCCTACACTCCTCCCTACCTCTGTAACCTCCTACAGCCCCTACACCACTGCCTATCTCTGTAATCTCCTCCAGCTGCTACAACCATCCCTATCTCTGTAACCTCCTCCAGCTGCTACGACCCTCCCTATCTCTGCAACCTCCTCCAGCCCATACAACCCTCCCAATCTCTGTAACCTCCTCCAACATTGACAGCCCTCCCTATTTGTGTAACCTCCTCCAGCCCTTATACCCCTCCATATCTCTGCAACCTCCTCCTGCCCTTACACTTATCCCTATCTCTGTAACCTCCTCCTGCCCCTACACCCCTCCCTATCTCTGTTAGCTCCTACAGCCCTTACACTCCTCCCTATCTCTGTAGCCTCCTCCAGCCCCTACACCCCTCTCTATCTCTGTAACCTCCTCCAGCCCATACAACCCTCCCTATCACTGTAACCTCCTCCAGCCCCTATACCCCTCCCTATCTCTGTAACCTCCTCCAGCCCCTTCAACCCTCCCTATCATTGTAACCTCCTGCAGCCCCTACAACTCACCCTATCTCTGTAACCTCCCCAAGCCCCTACACCCCTCCCTATCTCTTTAACCTCCTCCAGCCTCTACACCCCTCCCTATCTCTGTAACCTCCTCCAGCTGCTACAACCATCCCTATCTCTGTAATCTCCTCCAGCTGCTATGACCCTCCCTATCTCTGTAACCTCCTCCAGCCCATACAACCCTCCCAATCTCTGTAACCTCTTCCAACATTGACAACCCTCCCTATTTGTGTAACCTCCTCCAGCCCTTATACCCCTCCATATCTCTGCAACCTCCTCCTGCCCCTACACCCCACCCTATCTCTGTTAGCTCCTACAGCCCTTACACTCCTCCCTATCTCTGTAACCTCCTCCAGCCCCTACACCCCTCTCTATCTCTGTAACCTCCTCCAGCCCCTACAACCCTCCCTATCTCTGTAACCTCCTCCAGCCTCTACACCCCTCCCTATCTCTGTAACCTCCTCCAGCCTCAACACCCCTCCCTATCTCTGTAACCTCCTCCAGCCTCTACACCCCTCCCTATCTCTGTAACCTCCTCCAGCCCCTATAAACCCTCCCTATCTCTGTAACCTCCTCCAGCCTTTACACCCCTCCCTATCTCTGTAACCTCCTCCAGCCTCTACACCCCTCCCTATCTCTGTAACCTCCTCCGGCCTCTACACCCCTCCCTGTCTCTGTAACCTCCTCCAGCCTCAACACCCCTCCCTAACTCTGTAACCTCCTCCAGCCTCTACACCCCTCCCTATCTCTGTAACCTCCTCCAACCCCTACAACCCTCCCTATCTCTGTAACATCCTCCAGCCCCTACAACCCTCCCTATCTCTGTAACCTCCTCCAGCCCCTACAACCCTCCGTATCTCTGTAACCTCCTCAGGCCCCTATACCCCTCCCTATCTCTGTAACCTCCTCCAGCCCCTACACCCCTCCCTACCTCTGTAACCTCCTCCAGTCCCTACACCCCTCCCTATCTCTGTAACCTCCTCCAGACCTGACAACCCTCCCTATCTCTGTAACCTCCTCCAGCCCTGACAACCCTCCCTATCTCTGTAAACTCCTCCAGCCCCTACACTCCTCCCTACCTCTGTAACCTCCTCCAGCCCCTACACCACTGCCTATCTCTGTAACCTCCTCCAGCCCCGACAACCCTCCCTATCTCTGTAACCTCCTCCAGCCCCTACACCCCTCCCTATCTCTGTAATCTCCTCCAGCTGCTACAACCATCCCTATCTCTGTAATCTCCTCTAGCTGCTACGACCCTCCCTATCTCTGTAACCTCCTCCAGCCCATACAACCCTCCCAATCTCTGTAACCTCCTCCAACATTGACAACCCTCCCTATTTGTGTAACTTCCTCCAGCCCTTATACCCCTCCATATCTCTGCAACCTCCTCTAGCCCCTACACCCCTCCCTATCTCTGTAACCTCCTCCAGCCCCTACAACCCTCCCTATCTCTGTAACCTCCTCCAGCCTCTACACCCCTCCCGATCTCTGTAACCTCCTCCAGCCTCTACACCCCTCCCTATCTCTGTAACCTCCTCCAGCCTCTAGACCCCTCCCTATCTCTGTAACTTCCTCCAACCCCTACAACCCTCCCTATCTCTGTAACATCCTCCAGCCCCTACAACCCTCCCTATCTCTGTAACCTCCTCCAGCCCCTACAACCCTCCGTATCTCTGTAACCTCCTCCGGCCCCTATACTCCTCCCTATCTCTGTAACCTCCTCCAGCCCCTACACCCCTCCCTACCTCTGTAACCTCCTCCAGTCCCTACACCCCTCCCTATCTCTGTAACCTCCTCCAGACCTGACAACCCTCCCTATCTCTGTAACCTCCTCCAGGCCTGACAACCCTCCCTATCTCTGTAACTTCCTCCAGCCCCTACAACCCTCCCTATCTCTGTAATCTCCTCCAGCCCCTACACTCCTCCCTACCTCTGTAACCTCCTACAGCCCCTACACCACTGCCTATCTCTGTAATCTCCTCCAGCTGCTACAACCATCCCTAACTCTGTAACCTCCTCCAGCTGCTACGACCCTCCCTATCTCTGCAACCTCCTCCAGCCCATACAACCCTCCCAATCTCTGTAACCTCCTCCAACATTGACAGCCCTCCCTATTTGTGTAACCTCCTCCAGCCCTTATACCCCTCCATATCTCTGCAACCTCCTCCTGCCCTTACACTCCTCCCTATCTCTGTAACCTCCTCCTGCCCCTACACCCCTCCCTATCTCTGTTAGCTCCTACAGCCCTTACACTCCTCCCTATCTCTGTAGCCTCCTCCAGCCCCTACACCCCTCTCTATCTCTGTAACCTCCTCCAGCCCATACAACCCTCCCTATCACTGTAACCTCCTCCAGCCCCTATACCCCTCCCTATCTCTGTAACCTCCTCCAGCCCCTTCAACCCTCCCTATCTTTGTAACCTCCTGCAGCCCCTACAACTCACCCTATCTCTGTAACCTCCCCAAGCCCCTACACCCCTCCCTATCTCTTTAACCTCCTCCAGCCTCTACACCCCTCCCTATCTCTGTAACCTCCTCCAGCTGCTACAACCATCCCTATCTCTGTAATCTCCTCCAGCTGCTATGACCCTCCCTATCTCTGTAACCTCCTCCAGCCCATACAACCCTCCCAATCTCTGTAACCTCTTCCAACATTGACAACCCTCCCTATTTGTGTAACCTCCTCCAGCCCTTATACCCCTCCATATCTCTGCAACCTCCTCCTGCCCCTACACCCCACCCTATCTCTGTTAGCTCCTACAGCCCTTACACTCCTCCCTATCTCTGTAACCTCCTCCAGCCCCTACACCCCTCTCTATCTCTGTAACCTCCTCCAGCCCCTACAACCCTCCCTATCTCTGTAACCTCCTCCAGCCTCTACACCCCTCCCTATCTCTGTAACCTCCTCCAGCCTCTACACCCCTCCCTATCTCTGTAACCTCCTCCAGCCTCTACACCCCTCCCTATCTCTGTAACCTCCTCCAGCCCCTATAAACCCTCCCTATCTCTGTAACCTCCTCCAGCCTTTACACCCCTCCCTATCTCTGTAACCTCCTCCAGCCTCTACACCCCTCCCTATCTCTGTAACCTCCTCCGGCCTCTACACCCCTCCCTGTCTCTGTAACCTCCTCCAGCCTCAACACCCCTCCCTAACTCTGTAACCTCCTCCAGCCTCTACACCCCTCCCTATCTCTGTAACCTCCTCCAACCCCTACAACCCTCCCTATCTCTGTAACATCCTCCAGCCCCTACAACCCTCCCTATCTCTGTAACCTCCTCCAGCCCCTATAACCCTCCGTATCTCTGTAACCTCCTCAGGCCCCTATACCCCTCCCTATCTCTGTAACCTCCTCCAGCCCCTACACCCCTCCCTACCTCTGTAACCTCCTCCAGTCCCTACACCCCTCCCTATCTCTGTAACCTCCTCCAGACCTGACAACCCTCCCTATCTCTGTAACCTCCTCCAGCCCTGACAACCCTCCCTATCTCTGTAAACTCCTCCAGCCCCTACACTCCTCCCTACCTCTGTAACCTCCTCCAGCCCCTACACCACTGCCTATCTCTGTAACCTCCTCCAGCCCCGACAACCCTCCCTATCTCTGTAACCTCCTCCAGCCCCTACACCCCTCCCTATCTCTGTAATCTCCTCCAGCTGCTACAACCATCCCTATCTCTGTAATCTCCTCTAGCTGCTACGACCCTCCCTATCTCTGTAACCTCCTCCAGCCCATACAACCCTCCCAATCTCTGTAACCTCCTCCAACATTGACAACCCTCCCTATTTGTGTAACCTACTCCAGCCCTTATAGCCCTCCATATCTCTGCAACCTCCTCCAGCCCCTACACCCCTCCGTATCTCTGTAACCTCCTCCAGACCTGACAACCCTCCCTATCTCTGTAACCTCCTCCAGCCCTGACAACCCTCCCTATCTCTGTAATCTCCTCCAGCCCCTACACTCCTCCCTACCTCTGTAACCTCCTCCAGCCCCTACACCACTGCGTATCTCTGTCATCTCCTCCAGCTGCTACAACCATCCCTATCTCTGTAATCTCCTCCAGCGGCTAAGACCCTCCCTATCTCTGTAACCTCCTCCAGCCTCTACACCCCTCCCTATCTCTGTAACCTCCTACAGCCCCTTCACCCCTCTCTATCTCTGTAACCTCCTCCAGCCCATACAACCCTCCCAATCACTGTAACCTCCTCCAACATTGACAACCTTCCCTATTTGTGTAATCTCCTCCAGCCCTTATACCCCTCCATATCTCTGGAACCTCCTCCAGCCCCTACACCCCTCCCTATCTCTGTAACCTCCTCCAGCCCCTACACTCGTCCCTATCTCTGGAACCTCCTCCAGCTCCTACAACCCTCTCTCTGTAACCTCCTCCAGCCCCTACATTCCTGCTTATCTTTGTAACCTCATCCAGCCCCTGCACCCCTCCCTATCTCCGTAACCTCCTACAGCCCCTACACCCCTCTCTATCTCTGTAACCTCCTCCAGCCCATACAACCCTCCCTATCACTGTAACCTCCTCCAGCCCCTATACCCCTCCCTATCTCTGTACCCTCCTCCAGCCCCTACACCCCTCCCTATCTCTGTAACCTCCTCCAGCACCTTCAACCCTCCCTAGCTTTGTAACCTCCTCAAAACCTACAACCCTCCCTATCTCTGTAACCTCCTCCAGCCCCTACACCCCTCCCTATCTCTTTAACCTCCTCCAGCCTCTACACCCCTCCCTATCTCTGTAACCTCCTCCAGCCCCTACACCCCTCCCTATCTCTGTAACCTCCTCCAGCCCCTACAACCCTCCCTATCTCTGTAACCTCCTCCAGCCTCTACACCCCTCCCTATCTCTGTAACATCCTCCAGCCTCTACACCCCTCCCTATCTCTGTAACCTCCTCCAACCCCTACAACCCTCCCTATCTCTGTAACATCCTCCAGCCCCTACAACCCTCCCTATCTCTGTAACCTCCTCCAGCCCCTACAACCCTCCGTATCTCTGTAACCTCTTTCGGCCCCTATACACCTCCCCATCTCTGTAACCTCCTCCAGCCCCTACACCCCTCCCTACCTCTGTAACCTCCTCCAGTCCCTACACCCCTCCCTATCTCTGTAACCTCCTCCAGACCTGACAACCCTCCCTATCTCTGTAACCTCCTCCAGCCCTGACAACCCTCCCTATCTCTGTAATCTCCTCCAGCCCCTACACTCCTCCCTACCTCTGTAACCTCCTACAGCCCCTACACCACTGCCTATCTCTGTAATCTCCTCCAGCTGCTACGACCCTCCTTATCTCGGTAACTTCCTCCAGCCCATACAACCCTCCCAATCTCTGTAACCTCCTCCAACATTGACAACACTCCCTATTTGTGTAACCTCCTCCAGCCCTTATACCCCTCCATATCTCTGCAACCTCCTCCTGCCCCTACACCTCTCCCTATCTCTGTAACCTCCTCCAGCCCCTACACCCCTCCCTATCTCTGTAACCTCCTCCAGCCCCTACAACCCTCCCTATCTCTGTAACCAACTCCAGCTCCTACATCCCTCCTTATCTCTGTAACCTCCTCCAGCCCCTACACCCCTCCCTATCTCAGTAACCTCCTGCAGCCCCTACAATCCTCCCTATCTCTGTAACCTCCAGTCCCTACACCCCTCCCTATCACTGTAACCTCCTCCAGACCTGACAACCCTCCCTATCTCTGTAACCTCCTCCAGCCCTGACAACCCTCCCTATCTCTGTAATTTCCTCCAGCCCCTACACTCCTCCAGATCTCTGCACCCTCCTCCAGCCCCTACACTCCTCCCTACCTCTATAACCTCCTACAGCCCCTACACCACTGCCTATCTCTGTAATCTCCTCCAGCTGCTACAACCATCCCAATCTCTGTAATCTCCTCCAGCTGCTACGACCCTCCCTATCTCTGTAACCTCCTCCAGCCCATACAACCCTCCCAATCTCTGTAACCTCCTCCAACATTGACAATCCTCCCAATTTGTGTAACCTCCTCCAGCCCTTATACCCCTCCATATCTCTGCAACCTCCTCCTGCCCCTACACCCCTCCCTATCTCTGTTAGCTCCAACAGCCCTTACACTCCTCCCTATCTCTGTAGCCTCCTCCAGCCCCTACACCCCTCCCTATCTCTGTAACCTACTCCAGCCCCTACACCCCTCCCTATCTCTGTAATCTCCTCCAGCTGCTACAACCATCCCTATCTCTGTAATCTCCTCTAGCTGCTACGACCCTCCCTATCTCTGTAACCTCCTCCAGCCCATACAACCCTCCCAATCTCTGTAACCTCCTCCAACATTGACAACCCTCCCTATTTGTGTAACTTCCTCCAGCCCTTATACCCCTCCATATCTCTGCAACCTCCTCTAGCCCCTACACCCCTCCCTATCTCTGTAACCTCCTCCAGCCCCTACAACCCTCCCTATCTCTGTAACCTCCTCCAGCCTCTACACCCCTCCCTATCTCTGTAACCTCCTCCAGCCTCTACACCCCTCCCTATCTCTGTAACCTCCTCCAGCCTCTACACCCCTCCCTATCTCTGTAACTTCCTCCAACCCCTACAACCCTCCCTATCTCTGTAACATCCTCCAGCCCCTACAACCCTCCCTATCTCTGTAACCTCCTCCAGCCCCTACAACCCTCCGTATCTCTGTAACCTCCTCCGGCCCCTATACTCCTCCCTATCTCTGTAACCTCCTCCAGCCCCTACACCCCTCCCTACCTCTGTAACCTCCTCCAGTCCCTACACCCCTCCCTATCTCTGTAACCTCCTCCAGACCTGACAACCCTCCCTATCTCTGTAACCTCCTCCAGGCCTGACAACCCTCCCTATCTCTGTAACTTCCTCCAGCCCCTACAACCCTCCCTATCTCTGTAATCTCCTCCAGCCCCTACACTCCTCCCTACCTCTGTAACCTCCTACAGCCCCTACACCACTGCCTATCTCTGTAATCTCCTCCAGCTGCTACGACCCTCCCTATCTCTGCAACCTCCTCCAGCCCATACAACCCTCCCAATCTCTGTAACCTCCTCCAACATTGACAGCCCTCCCTATTTGTGTAACCTCCTCCAGCCCTTATACCCCTCCATATCTCTGCAACCTCCTACTGCCCTTACACTCCTCCCTATCTCTGTAACCTCCTCCTGCCCCTACACCACTCCCTATCTCTGTTAGCTCCTACAGCCCTTACACTCCTCCCTATCTCTGTAGCCTCCTCCAGCCCCTACACCACTCCCTATCTCTGTAACCTCCTCCAGCACCTACACCCCTCTCTATCTCTGTAACCTCCTCCAGCCCATACAACCCTCCCTATCACTGTAACCTCCTCCAGCCCCTATACCCCTCCCTATCTCTGTAACCTCCTCCAGCCCCTTCAACCCTCCCTATCTTTGTAACCTCCTGCAGCCCCTACAACCCACCCTATCTCTGTAACCTCCCCAAGCCCCTACACCCCTCCCTATCTCTTTAACCTCCTCCAGCCTCTACACCCCTCCCTATCTCTGTAACCTCCTCCAGCTGCTACAACCATCCCTATCTCTGTAATCTCCTCCAGCTGCTATGACCCTCCCTATCTCTGTAACCTCCTCCAGCCCATACAACCCTCCCAATCTCTGTAACCTCTTCCAACATTGACAACCCTCTCTATTTGTGTAACCTCCTCCAGCCCTTATACCCCTCCATATCTCTGCAACCTCCTCCTGCCCCTACACCCCACCCTATCTCTGTTAGCTCCTACAGCCCTTACACTCCTCCCTATCTCTGTAACCTCCTCCAGCCCCTACACCCCTCTCTATCTCTGTAACCTCCTCCAGCCCCTACAACCCTCCCTATCTCTGTAACCTCCTCCAGCCTCTACACCCCTCCCTATCTCTGTAACCTCCTCCAGCCTCTACACCCCTCCCTATCTCTGTAACCTCCTCCAGCCTCTACACCCCTCCCTAACTCTGTAACCTCCTCCAGCCTCTACACCCCTCCCTATCTCTGTAACCTCCTCCAACCCCTACAACCCTCCCTATCTCTGTAACATCCTCCAGCCCCTACAACCCTCCCTATCTCTGTAACCTCCTCCAGCCCCTACAACCCTCCGTATCTCTGTAACCTCCGCCGGCCCCTATACCCCTCCCTATCTCTGTAACCTCCTCCAGCCCCTACACCCCTCCCTACCTCTGTAACCTCCTCCAGTCCCTACACCCCTCCCTATCTCTGTAACCTCCTCCAGACCTGACAATCCTCCCTATCTCTGTAACCTCCTCCAGCCCTGACAACCCTCCCTATCTCTGTAATCTCCTCCAGCCCCTACACTCCTCCCTACCTCTGTAACCTCCTCCAGCCCCTACACCACTGCCTATCTCTGTAACCTCCTCAAGCCCCGACAACCCTCCCTATCTCTGTAACCTCCTCCAGCCCCTACACCCCTCCCTATCTCTGTAATCTCCTCCAGCTGCTACAACCATCCCTATCTCTGTAATCTCCTCTAGCTGCTACGACCCTCCCTATCTCTGTAACCTCCTCCAGCCCATACAACCCTCCCAATCTCTGTAACCTCCTCCAACATTGACAACCCTCCCTATTTGTGTAACCTACTCCAGCCCTTAAAGCCCTCCATATCTCTGCAACCTCCTCCAGCCCCTACACCCCTCCGTATCTCTGTTAGCTCCTACAGCCCTTACACCCCTCCCTATCTCTGTAACTTCCTCCAACCCCTACAACCCTCCCTATCTCTGTAACATCCTCCAGCCCCTACAACCCTCCCTATCTCTGTAACCTCCTCCAGCCCCTACAACCCTCCGTATCTCTGTAACCTCCTCCGGCCCCTATACTCCTCCCTATCTCTGTAACCTCCTCCAGCCCCTACACCCCTCCCTACCTCTGTAACCTCCTCCAGTCCCTACACCCCTCCCTATCTCTGTAACCTCCTCCAGACCTGACAACCCTCCCTATCTCTGTAACCTCCTCCAGGCCTGACAACCCTCCCTATCTCTGTAACTTCCTCCAGCCCCTACAACCCTCCCTATCTCTGTAATCTCCTCCAGCCCCTACACTCCTCCCTACCTCTGTAACCTCCTACAGCCCCTACACCACTGCCTATCTCTGTAATCTCCTCCAGCTGCTACAACCATCCCTATCTCTGTAACCTCCTCCAGCTGCTACGACCCTCCCTATCTCTGCAACCTCCTCCAGCCCATACAACCCTCCCAATCTCTGTAACCTCCTCCAACATTGACAGCCCTCCCTATTTGTGTAACCTCCTCCAGCCCTTATACACCTCCATATCTCTGCAACCTCCTCCTGCCCTTACACTCCTCCCTATCTCTGTAACCTCCTCCTGCCCCTACACCCCTCCCTATCTCTGTTAGCTCCTACAGCCCTTACACTCCTCCCTATCTCTGTAGCCTCCTCCAGCCCCTACACCACTCCCTATCTCTGTAACCTCCTCCAGCCCCTACACCCCTCTCTATCTCTGTAACCTCCTCCAGCCCATACAACCCTCCCTATCACTGTAACCTCCTCCAGACCCTATACCCCTCCCTATCTCTGTAACCTCCTCCAGCCCCTTCAACCCTCCCTATCTTTGTAACCTCCTGCAGCCCCTACAACCCACCCTATCTCTGTAACCTCCCCAAGCCCCTACACCCCTCCCTATCTCTTTAACCTCCTCCAGCCTCTACACCCCTCCCTATCTCTGTAACCTCCTCCAGCTGCTACAACCATCCCTATCTCTGTAATCTCCTCCAGCTGCTATGACCCTCCCTATCTCTGTAACCTCCTCCAGCCCATACAACCCTCCCAATCTCTGTAACCTCCTCCAACATTGACAACCCTCCCTTTTTGTGTAACCTCCTCCAGCCCTTATACCCCTCCATATCTCTGCAACCTCCTCCTGCCCCTACACCCCACCCTATCTCTGTTAGCTCCTACAGCCCTTACACTCCTCCCTATCTCTGTAACCTCCTCCAGCCCCTACACCCCTCTATATCTCTGTAACCTCCTCCAGCCCATACAACCCTCCCTATCACTGTAACCTCCTCCAGCCCCTATACCCCTCCCTATCTCTGTAACCTCCTCCAGCCCCTTCAACCCTCCCTATCTTTGTAACCTCCTCCAGCCCCTACAACCCTCCCTATCTCTGTAACCTCCCCAAGCCCCTACATCCCTCCCTATCTCTTTAACCTCCTCCAGCCTCTACACCCCTCCCTATCTCTGTAACCTCCTCCAGCCCCTACACCCCTCCCTATCTCTGTAACCTCCTCCAGCCCCTATAAACCCTCCCTATCTCTGTAACCTCCTCCAGCCTTTACACCCCTCCCTATCTCTGTAACCTCCTCCAGCCTCTACAGCCCTCCCTATCTCTATAACCTCCTCCAGCCTCTACACCCCTCCCTATCTCTGTAACCTCCTCCAGCCTCTACACCCCTCCCTAACTCTGTAACCTCCTCCAGCCTCTACACCCCTCCCTATCTCTGTAACCTCCTCCAACCCCTACAACCCTCCCTATCTCTGTAACATCCTCCAGCCCCTACAACCCTCCCTATCTCTGTAACCTCCTCCAGCCCCTACAACCCTCCGTATCTCTGTAACCTCCTCCGGCCCCTATACCCCTCCCTATCTCTGTAACCTCCTCCAGCCCCTACACCCCTCCCTACCTCTGTAACCTCCTCCAGTCCCTACACCCCTCCCTATCTCTGTAACCTCCTCCAGACCTGACAACCCTCCCTATCTCTGTAACCTCCTCCAGCCCTGACAACCCTCCCTATCTCTGTAATCTCCTCCAGCCCCTACACTCCTCCCTACCTCTGTAACCTCCTCCAGCCCCTACACCACTGCCTATCTCTGTAACCTCCTCCAGCCCCGACAACCCTCCCTATCTCTGTAACCTCCTCCAGCCCCTACACCCCTCCCTATCTCTGTAATCTCCTCCAGCTGCCACAACCATCCCTATCTCTGTAATCTCCTCTAGCTGCTACGACCCTCCCTATCTCTGTAACCTCCTCCAGCCCATACAACCCTCCCAATCTCTGTAACCTCCTCCAACATTGACAACCCTCCCTATTTGTGTAACTTCCTCCAGCCCTTATACCCCTCCATATCTCTGCAACCTCCTCTAGCCCCTACACCCCTCCCTATCTCTGTAACCTCCTCCAGCCCCTACAACCCTCCCTATCTCTGTAACCTCCTCCAGCCTCTACACCCCTCCCTATCTCTGTAACCTCCTCCAGCCTCTACACCCCTCCCTATCTCTGTAACCTCCTCCAGCCTCTACACCCCTCCCTATCTCTGTAACTTCCTCCAACCCCTACAACCCTCCCTATCTCTGTAACATCCTCCAGCCCCTACAACCCTCCCTATCTCTGTAACCTCCTCCAGCCCCTACAACCCTCCGTATCTCTGTAACCTCCTCCGGCCCCTATACTCCTCCCTATCTCTGTAACCTCCTCCAGCCCCAACACCCCTCCCTACCTCTGTAACCTCCTCCAGTCCCTACACCCCTCCCTATCTCTGTAACCTCCTCCAGACCTGACAACCCTCCCTATCTCTGTAACCTCCTCCAGGCCTGACAACCCTCCCTATCTCTGTAACTTCCTCCAGCCCCTACAACCCTCCCTATCTCTGTAATCTCCTCCAGCCCCTACACTCCTCCCTACCTCTGTAACCTCCTACAGCCCCTACACCACTGCCTATCTCTGTAATCTCCTCCAGCTGCTACAACCATCCCTATCTCTGTAACCTCCTCCAGCTGCTACGACCCTCCCTATCTCTGCAACCTCCTCCAGCCCATACAACCCTCCCAATCTCTGTAACCTCCTCCAACATTGACAGCCCTCCCTATTTGTGTAACCTCCTCCAGCCCTTTTACCCCTCCATATCTCTGCAACCTCCTCCTGCCCTTACACTCCTCCCTATCTCTGTAACCTCCTCCAGCCCCTACACCCCTCCCTATCTCTGTAACTTCCTCCAGCCCCTACACCCCTCCCTATCTCTGTAACTTCCTCCAGCCCCTACACCCCTCCCTATCTCTGTAACCTCCTCCAGCCCCTACACCCCTCCCTATCTCTGTAACTTCCTCCAGCTCCTATAACCCTCCCTATCTCTGTAACCTCCTCCAGCCCCTACACCCCTCCCAATCTCTGTAACCTCCTCCAGCCCCTACAACCCTCCCTATCTCTGTAACCTCCAGTCCCTACACCCCTCCCTATCTCTGTAACCTCCTCCAGCCCTGACAACCCTCCCTATCTCTGTAACCTCCTACAGCCCTGACAACCCTCCCTATCTCTGTAATTTCCTCCAGCCCCTACACCCCTCCCTATCTCTGTAACCTACTCCAGCCCATACAACCCTCCCTACCTCTATAACCTCCTACAGCCCCTACACCACTGCGTATCTCTGTAATCTCCTCCAGCTGCTACGACGCTCCCTATCTCTGTAACCTCCTCCAGCCCATACAACCCTCCCAATCTCTGTAACCTCCTCCAACATTGACAACCCTCCCTATTTGTGTAACCTCCTCCAGCCCTTATACCCCTCCATATCTCTGCAACCTCCTCCTGCCCCTACACCCCTCCCTATCTCTGTTAGCTCCTACAGCCCTTACACTCCTCCCTATCTCTGTAACCTCCTCCAGGCCCTACACCCCTCTCTATCTCTGTAACCTCCTCCAGCCCATACAACCCTCCCTATCACTGTAACCTCCTCCAGCCCCTATACCCCTCCCTATCTCTGTAACCTCCTCCAGCCCCTTCAACCCTCCCTATCTTTGTAACCTCCTCCAGCCCCTACAACCCTCCCTATCTCTGTAACCTCCTCCAGCCCCTACACCCCTCCCTATCTCTTTAACCTCCTCCAGCCTCTACACCCCTCCCTATCTCTGTAACCTCCTCCAGCCCCTACACCCCTATCTCTGTAACCTCCTCCAGCCCCTACAACCCTCCCTATCTCTGTAACCTCCTCCAGCCTTTACACCCCTCCCTATCTCTGTAACCTCCTCCAGCCTCTACACCCCTCCCTATCTCTGTAACCTCCTCCAGCCTCTACACCCCTCCCTATCTCTGTAACCTCCTCCAGCCTCTACACCCCTCCCTATCTCTGTAACCTCCTCCAGCCTCTACACCCCTCCCTATCTCTGTAACCTCCTCCAGCCTCTACACCCCTCCCTATCTCTGTAACCTCCTCCAACCCCTACAACCCTTCCTATCTCTGTAACATCCTCCAGCCCCTACAACCCTCCCTATCTCTGTAACCTCCTCCAGCCCCTACAACCCTCCGTATCTCTGTAACCTCCTCCGGCCCCTATACCCCTCCCTATCTCTGTAACCTCCTCCAGCCCCTACACCCCTCCCTACCTCTGTAACCTCCTCCAGTCCCTACACCCCTCCCTATCTCTGTAACCTCCTCCAGACCTGACAAC
>JANJGN010002839.1:47500-58160 GCA_026770705.1 Isurus oxyrinchus
CTCTCTCACTCACACCCTGTCTCCCTCACCCTTGCTCTCTCACTCTCGTTCATGCACTCGCTCTATCTTTCACACTCACAGTGACACACATACCCACACTCACTCGCTGTCTGTCTGACACATTCGCTTGCTCCCACACGCTCCCTCGCTCTCTACGGTCGGATCTGTCATTGGATGAGCCTCGGCGCCACACTTTAGGCCACAGTTTTGGAATATCCCCTCCAGTTTTTGGGGACAGGCGAGTGAGGGGACAGAGAGGGGAGGCTGGAGGCACTGACGCAGCGCATCAGGACAGAGCTGAGTTGGAGGAGGTCTGATACATCTTGCCATCGTGGATTCATTTTGAAGCAGGAGTCCTTTCTGCCCATCGAGTCCCTGCTATCAAGTGTCATATTCTCAACGCTTCACAATGATTCACTGCCTGCAAAACTTCTGCGTTTGCAAGAGGTTTGTTCCTCTTGCTCTCGTGGACCAACACTGCAACCCCTTACAAGCAGTATCCTGTAACAACGCCTAGACGACACGTTAAATGAAACTCACTTTAAACTCCTTACTGAACCCGTTGTCCGCTCCAACTGCCTCTTCCAGCGAGGCGAGGTGATTGAAGAAGTCTCGGAAACTCCTCTCCATGGTCCAGGGCGGCTCAGCCCAGCTTCGAGGCTTTCTCCCGCACTTCAACCTGGGGTGGCTTCACTCTCTCCCCTCTCTGGGCTTGCCCTTCTCCCATCCACTCCCGGCGCAAGGGCTGCCCCCCTCAGCTGCCCGGCTCAACCCCTGGTGCCAGTCTCTGCTGCTTTGAGAGGTGGACGCTATGGTCTGAAGTCCTGCGGTAATCGTCGCTTACTCTGCAGTCATCCTGTGTCAGGTGTGCATCATCCTCTTGAGGCCCCTCGCAATTTCTCCCTCTCTCTACATGCTCTCTACTGCCACCCCCTCTCCCCAAACCCTCCGGATCTCTGTCTCCCCCTCTCTCTAAACCCTCTCGCACTAACTCTCCCCTTCTCTCTGAACCCTCTCAACTCTCCCCCTCTCTCTGAACCCTCTCGACTGACTCTCCCCCGCTCTCTGGACCCTCACGGATGACTCTGTCTTTCTTTCTCCCTCTCTACTTCACCCTCTCTTTTTTTCCCTTCTCTTTATTTTCTTTCCCCCACCGCCCCCCCCGTCTCACTCTCTCTCTCTCTTTGGCTCCCTCACTCTGTCTCTCTCTCTGTCTCTGTCTCTCTGTCACACACTCTGTCTCTCTCTGTCTGTCTGTCTCTCTCTGTCTCTCTCTCTCTGTCTCTGTCTCTCTCTCTCTCTGTCTCTCTCTCTCTGTCTCTGTCTCTCTCTCTCTCTGTCTCTCTCTCTCTGTCTCTCTCTCTCTGTCTGTCTGTCTCTCTCTCTGTGTCTGTATCTGTATCTCTATCTCTCTATCTGACTGACTATTTCAGTATCTCTGTTTTTCTCTCTATCTATTTTGCCCTTCACTTTTTCCCCTTTCCCTCTCTCCCTCCTCCTCGCTCCAAGTGACAAACTTTCCGACAAACTTTTTCCAGCTTGAAGTTTAAGCCACGCCCTCGGTTGCTGACTGGCTGGCGCCATGCTCAGCCTCTATCCTGATTGGGTAGCGAGCTGCCCATCAGAGACAGCCCGCCCCAAAACCCCGCGACCAGGTTGACACCGCCCCCTCCGTCACTACTGGCGCAAGGGGCACGTCAATCAGAGCTTTCCGCATTTCTATTGGCTGACGGTCCGACCCCTTACCCACCCAACGATGATTGGTGACCGCCAACATCAATCAGAGAAATCCGAGGCTTGATTGGCTAAAGGCGGCAGGGAGGTGGGGCAAACGGAGCCCTTCCCAAATGGTTGAAAGGTGGACCAATCACGGGCGGCGCCCTCTTCATTACCTCGCGCTCCCCCCACCCACCACCCTACCCCCAACACCCCGGCATCCCCATTGGGTGAGGAGGGAAGCGGCGCGTGGGCGGAGTCGAGGCCGATTGGCGAAGAGGCAGGGGAGGGGGCCGCCTGATTGGCTGACGGGGTCCGGACCAATTGGGAGGGGGGGAGGGGTTGGGCGGCGATTGGTGGAAGGGCAGAGGTGGGGCTGGGAGAAGGAGCGCTCTGATTGGCGGAGGGCGCAGAGCGGAGGGAGGCGGGGGGGGGGTGGGGTGCCGGTGCGAAAATCGAGACCCAGGATCCGGATCGGGAGCGGGAGCAGCAAGGCCCGAAACCCGGGGAGAGCGAGGGAGATGTGAGGGTGCGTATATTACGTCACTGTGGATACATCACTGGGTGTGGATAGGTCTCTGGGGGTGTATATGTCATGGGGTGGGGGAGGGGGTGTTTACATCACGGGGGAGGGGGGTGGTGGATACGTCACGGGGGAGGGGGGGTGGCGGGTACGTCACGGGGGAGGGGGGTGGCGGGTACGTCACGGGGGAGGGGGGGGGTCGGTGGATACGTCACGGGGGAGGGGGGGTGGTGGATACGTCACGGGGGAGGGGGGGTGGTGGATACGTCACGGGGGAGGGGGGTGGTGGATACGTCACGGGGGAGGGGGGGTGGCGGGTACGTCACGGGGGAGGGGGGGTGGCGGATACGTCGCGGGGGAGGGGGGGGTGGCGGATACGTCGCGGGGGAGGGGGGTGGCGGATACGTCGCGGGGGAGGGGGTGGCGGATACGTCACGGGGAGGGGGTGGCGGGTACGTCAGGGGGGAGGGGGGGTGGCGGGTACGTCAATGGGGAGGGGGGTGGCGGGTACGTCAGGGGGGGGGGTGGCGGGTACGTCAGGGGGAGGGGGGGGTGGTGGGTACGTCAGGGAGGAGGGGGGGTGGCGGGTACGTCAGGGGGGAGGGGGGGGGTGGCGGGTACGTCAGGGGGGGGGGTGGCGGGTACGTCAGGGAGGAGGGGGGGGGTGGCGGGTACGTCAGGGGGGAGGGGGGGGTGGCGAGTATGTCGGGGGGGGTGGCGGGTATGTCGGGGGGGGGGGTGGCGGGTACGTCAGGGGGGAGGGGGGGGGGTGGCGGGTACGTCAGAGGGGAGGGGGGTGGCGGGTACGTCAGGGGGGAGGGGGGTGGCGGGTACGTCAGGAGGGAGGGGGGTGGCGGGTACGTCACGGGGGGAGGGGGTGGCGGGTACGTCACGGTGGGGGGGGTGGCGGATACGTCACGGGGAGGGGGAGGGGGGTGGCGGATACGTCACGGGGGAGGGGTGGTGGCGGGTACGTCGGGGGGAGGGGGGGTGGAGGGTACGTCAGGGGGGAGGGGGGGGTGGCGGGTACGTCAGGGGGGGTGGCGGGTACGTCACGGGGGAGGGGGGTGGCGGGTACGTCAGGGGGGGTGGCGGGTACGTCACGGGGGAGGGGGGTGGCGGGTACGTCAGGGGGGAGGGGGGTGGCGGGTACGTCACGGGGGAGGGGGGGTGGCGGGGTACGTCAGGGGGGAGGGGGGTGGCGGGTACGTCAGGGGGGAGGGGGGGTGGCGGGTACGTCAGGGGGGGGGAGGGGGGTGGCGGGTACGTCAGGGGGGGGGAGGGGGTGGCGGGTACGTCAGGGGGGAGGGGGGTGGCGGGTACGTCACGGGGGAGGGGGGTGGCGGGTACGTCACGGGGGAGGGGGTGGTGGGTACGTCACGGGGGACGCGGGTGGCGGGTACGTCACGGGGAGGGGGGTGGCGGCTACGTCACGGGGGAGGGGGTGGCGGATACGTCACGGGGAGGGGTGTGGCGGATACGTCACGGGGAGGGGGTTGGTGGATACGTCACGGGGGAGGGGGGAGGGGGTGGTGGGGTGGCGGGTACGTCAGGGGGGAGGGGGGGTGGCGGGTACGTCACGGGGGGAGGGGGGTGGCAGGTACGTCACGGGGAAGGGGGGGTGGGGGAGGGGGGTGGCGGATACGTCACGGGGAGGGGGTGGCGGATACGTCACGGGGAGGGGGGTGGCGGATACGTCACGGGGGAGGGGGGTGGCGGATACTTCACGGGGGAGGGGGGGTGGCGGATACTTCACGGGGGAGGGGGGTGGCGGATACGTCACGGGGGAGGGGGGGTGGCGGATACGTCACGGGGGAGGGGGGGTGGCGGATACGTCACGGGGGAGGGGGGTGGCGGATACGTCAAGGGGGAGGGGGTTGGCAGATACGTCACGGGGGAGGGGTTGGCGGGTACGTCACGGGGGAGGGGGGGTGGGCGGGTACGTCACGGGGGAGGGGGGTGGCGGGTACGTGACGGGGAGGGGGGTGGCGGGTACGTCACGGGGGAGGGGGGTGGCGGGGTATGTCACGGGGGAGGGGGGTGGTTGGTACGTCACGGGGGAGGGGGGTGGCGGATACGTCACGGGGAGGGGGAGGGGGAGGGGGGTGGCGGATACGTTAAGGGGAGGGGGGTGGCGGATACGTCACGGGGGGGAGGGGGTGGCGGATACGTCACGGGGAGGGGGGTGGCGGATACGTCACGGGGAGGGGGGGTGGCGGATACGTCACGGGGGAGGGGGGTGGCGGATACGTCACGGGGGAGGGGGTGGCGGATACGTCACGGGGGAGGGGGGTTGGCGGATACGTCACGGGGGAGGGGGGTGGCGGGTACGTCACGGGGGAGGGGGGTGGCGGGTACGTCACAGGGGAGGGGGTGGCGGGTACGTCACGGGGGAGGGGGTGGCGGGTACGTCACGGGGGAGGGGGGTGACGGGTACGTCACGGGGGAGGGGGTGGCAGGTACGTCACGGGGGGAGCGGGTATAAATGTCATTGGGGTGGGTGTTTACATCACTGGGGGGGGTTGGGGATGGATAAGTCACAGGGGAGGGTCGGGTGTTGGATAGGTCACGAGGTGGGGAGGGGGATGGATATATCATGGGGGAGGGTGGGGGCGTTTAAGTCGCTGGCGGAGGGTGGGGGGGGTGTATCTGTCACTGGGGGGGGATGGGGTGTATATATCACTGGTGGGTGTGGGGTTGTTTATATCACTGGGGGGTGTATAGTTTGCTGGGGGGTGGTGAGCGTATATAGGTCGCTGAGGGGGTGTGTGTGTGTTTAGGTCACGGGGGGGAGGGGGTGGGGTTGTATATATCACTGGGGGGGGTGTATAGATTGCTGGGGGGGAGGAGCGTGTATAGGTCGCTGTGGAGGTGGGCTTGTATAGGTTGCTCGCGGAGAGGAGATGTATATGTTGCTTGATTGGGGGTGCGTATACGTCACTGGGAAGGAGGGGTTTATATATCACTGGGGGTGAGAGTATATATAGCACTTGGGGTGGGTGGAGAGTGCATACATCACTGGGAGGTGGGGGTGTATAGGTCGCTGGGGGGTGAGGGGTTCTATACGTTGCCTGGTGTTGGGTGTATACATCACTGGTGGAGGGGTTGTATACGTTGCTGGGTGGAGGAGGGGGTGTATAGATAGCTGGAGGGTGGGGGAGTGTATTTCACAGGGAGGGGTGAATATCGCCCGGGGTGGGGAGGGGGTGTATATCGCTGGGGGGGGGGGGCGGGGAGGGGCTGTATATCGCTGGGGGAGAGGGGCTGTATATCGCTGGGAGGGGGGGGGGGAGTGTATATCGCTGGGGGGAAGGAGATGTATATCTCTTGTGGGAGAAGTATATCACTGGGGGTGGGCATGTATTGGTCGCTGAGGGGGTGAGAGATTGTATACGTTGCTGGGGGGAGGGATTGTAAATGTTGCTGTGGGGGAGGGGGGTGCATATTGCTGGGGAGAGGGGGTGCATATCACTGGGGGGAGGGGGTGTAGTATATCACTGGGGGCAGGGGGGTATATATCATTGGGGGTGTGTACATCACTGGGGGGGAGGAGTTGTATATGTCCACTGGGGGGAGGGTTGTATATATCACTGGGTGGGTGTATATCACTGGAGGGAAGGGGGTGTATATCACTGGGTGGGTGTATATCACTGCAGGGGAGGGGGTGTATATCACTGGGTGGGTGTATATCACTGAGCGGGTTGTATATCACTGGAGGGGAGGGGTGTATATCACTGGGTGGGTGTATATCACTGGGTGGGTGTATATCACTGGAGGGGAGGGGGGTGTATATCACTGGGCGGGTGTATATCACTGGAGGGGAGGGGGATGTATATCACTGGGTGGGTGTGTATCACGGGTGGGGTGTATATCACTGGAGGGGGGTGTGTGTATATCACTAGGTGGGTGTATATCACTGGAGGGGTGGGGGTGTATATCACTGGGTAGGTGTATATCACTGGAGGGGAGGGGGTGTATATCACTGGGTGGGTGTATATCACTGGAGGGGAGGGGGTGTATATCACTGGGTGGGTGTATATCACTGGGTAGGTGTATATCACGGGGTTGTGTATATCACTGCGGTGAGTGTATATCATCGTGGGGTATATATCACTGGGTGGGTGTATATCACTGGAGAGGAGGGGGTGTATATCCCTGGGTGGGTGTATATCACTTGTGAGGAGGGGGTGTATATCACTGTGGGGCGGGTGGGACGATCCAATTCCCTTTTGAAAGCCCCGACTGGCTGTGCCTCCTCCTTGCTCTCGGGCATTTCCTAAGCAGTGTGAAGGTGGGAGGGGGAGAGAGTGTGCTGATCGCTGGGCCATCGTTGGGATGGGAGCCCGCTCTCGCCCCTGAGCTGCCAGGGCTGTAGGCTCCAGTCCCACCCCCCAGGGCACGAGCGGCGGGTTGGGCACTCCGGTGCCGTGCAGAGGGAGAGCCGCCTTGTCGAGAGGCGCCACCTTTCAGACGAGACGTTGGATCCCATCTGGGAAAGGAGCAGCCTTTGGCCGGCCAGCCCCCCCTGGGTGACCCTCCCCCAGCGAACTTCCTTCCCTTAACCACTGCTCCCAGTTTCCCTGTCACTCAGCCCGTTCCGTGTCCACGTCCCTGTTATTCCCCAGACCGGCAGCGCCTCGAAGAGGTGGGGGGGGGTGGTTCGGTTTTATCGACCGTTCACTCAAGTTCTGAGCCACCTCGTTGCCCCCTCAAGCACTGCCCTTTGTAGACGGGAGCGTCCCTGCGTCGGGGTTAACCTTCATACCTTCTTTGCTTGTGGCTATCCTGTGGGTACCAGCGGGCTGTGCGACTGGGTCAGTGGGCACCGGCGTGATATACACCCACTCCCCTCAGTGATATATACACCCACCCAGTGATATACACCCCCTCCCCCCCAGTGATATACACCCCCTCCCCCCAGTGATATACAGATCCTCCCCCCAGTGATATACAGATCCTCCCCCCAGTGATATACAGATCCTCCCCCCAGTGATATACACCCCCTCCCCCCAGTGATATATACCCCCACCCAGTGATATATACACCCCCTCGCCCCAGTGATATACACCCCCTCGCCCCAGTGATATACACACCTCCCCCCAGTGATATACACCCCCTGCCCCCAGTGATATACACCCCCTGCCCCCAGTGATATACACCCCCTGCCCCCAGTGATATACACCCCCTGCCCCCAGTGATATACACCCCCTCCCCCCAGTGATATACACCCCCCTCCCCCCCAGTGATATACACCCCCTCCCCCCAGTGATATACACCCCCCTCCCCCCAGTGATATATACACCCACCCAGTGATATACAGCCCCTCCCCCCAGTGATATACAGCCCCTCCCCCCAGTGATATACAGCCCCCTCCCCCAGTGATATACAGCCCCTCCCCCCCGTGATATACACCCCCCCCCCCCCCCCCCCACAGTGATATGCACCGGCCCCTCTGGTTGTGGTGTAGCCGTACAACATCTCCCTTTTCTGAAGAGTTCTTCCTGCTGTGCTATCGGCTGCTGTGTTGAATTCATGCCTGACCTCTCCTGCCTCGTAGACCTCAGCTTTTGTTGGTGGTGGGGGGGGGGTTGGTGGGAGGGACATACTCCTGTTACGGGACAGGATGGGAGTTTGATTTGGAACAGCATCTGATTTCTCCACTCCTCCCTCCACCCCCTCTGCCATCTGTAAACGGACATTTGATCCCCCTCTCCCCTTTATAAGCGGTGGGTCGTATTCCCCAACCCTTCGCTTCTTTTTGGGGTGGTCTAATCCTCTACTCACCGGAGACGGGGTGAAAATCAGAGGGTTAGTTTATTTCATGCGCGCTCGAGAGAGTGTGGCTGCGTAACCCCCGGTGCGTTGGCCCTGTACCTCTTTTTCTCCCTTAGCCCTCTCTCATTGGCCAAAATAAAGCAAGTCCAGCGTCAAAATTCCAATGGTGCGTTCCTTCAGAGAGCTACCCACTTATCCAGCAGCGCCGACTTCCACGAGGGAGAAGCTGGTAGGGGTGAATTCGTCCTGGAGGGAGGCGCCAGCAGGGAAGTTCTGCTGCTCCCAGTAGAAACAGTGTCAATGTGGATTGGGCAATTTGGATCTGGTTCTGCTGACGTTTTGTTGATGGACGATGGCAGACATCCTCCCTAGGCAACATTTACAGGCGCTAGCAGCTTCGAGGGGTGGGGGGGGGGAGATCGACCCCCCCTCCCCCCACCACCACAGTGGGCATCATGTGACGTAACTCCCACTTCCTACCCCTGGTTTACCAGAGGTTCCGGGGCCCTTTCTCCTCGCCGTCAATCCGTGAAGGGCCTTTGTGTGGCCCCTTTGGAAGTCAGTGTCTCTCGGCCAGTACTGGGGCCATTAAGCACCTCCTCAGGGGTAACGAGATTGTAGCTGCTCTGGATGCCAGGAGCTTCCCAGTGTGAGAGTCATAGTCAGCGATGGCTTCAGTCAGTGTAAAGCCTCTGTCCGGTTTTAAAAAACAGATAACTAATTTTATGAAATTAATATTTTCTTTCATGTCATCTTGGCATGACATGACTGAAGAGGATGCTACACTAACATCTGTCTTGCGTGGTACCTGTCGTGTCCCCCCCCACTATCTCTCCGGTGAATGATGGCACATTGTGGTATGGTGCATCGTAATTCCCTCAAATTACCCCAATATCCTTTTGTCTGCCTCGTGCTCGTCCTGGTGTCAGTTCTGCTAGCACCCCCCGCACCCTACCAAGCAACTTACTGTTTCCCGCAACAGATTCCGCAATAATTCATTCACCGGTCGTGGGTTTCACCGGCTGGGCTGGGCATTTATTGCGCCCCCCCCCCTAGCCAGGCTCACTCTCGTCTTTCTCAACAGGGCTGGCCAACTGTTTATTCCTGACTCACAAAGGTACCATCCCCCCCCCCAACTCATGTATCTGCTTTAGGTTTCCTGGCGTCCGCTCGAGTACCCGTGATCCGTGGGTACCGCGGACATCGCTTCGGGCTGCTCTCCTTGAGACTTTACGCCCCTTCGTCACTGAATTCATCGATTGTCCGCGTGACTCCCCAATTTGTTTGCCTAGGTCCGCACCACCCGATTCCAGAGCGAGTCCTCTGTCGTGGGCTCCCTGTTCCTTCTCCAGTGCTTTCTCAAGTTGGACGCTTGATTTGCGGAGCTTGTGGCTCCTTATGGTTGACGCTACCGCCGCCTTACACTTCCTCCGTCCTTTCCAAGGAGGGGAGCCTGCACATCCCTGCTGTTATACTGGGCCGCGTGCTCTTAACAGTTCCCGGGTCTTAGCCGAACACCGCAGGGGTAAACCTATACCTTTATTATATAGTTGTTTGGTAGTACACAACCTGAGCATTGCTGAAAAGGAAGAGATATCTCGAAGCACAGTGTGCCAGGATGCTTCGCAAGAATATCACTGTAAGGAGAAAACAACGATTTATACTGCACATGAAGAGAGTGCAGCACTATTCTTGCACAGTGTGCCAGGATGCTTCGCAAGAATATCACTGTAAGGAGAAAACAACGATTTATACTGCACATGAAGAGAGTGCAGCACTATTCTTGCACAGTGTGCCAGGATGCTTTGCAAGAATATCACTGTAAGGAGAAAACCAACGATTTATACTGCACGTGAAGAGAGTGCAGCACTATTCTTGCAAAGTGTCCTGATGAGTGCAAGATGTAAAACTTTGACATGTCTCTTTTTATTTTTCCAGCGATACTCAAGTTCTGCTTTATTTAGCACCATGGGCCCCAGTTCAAGGGTGTACATCGGACAATACCTTGTCTCCTATCGTTATTAAACACAAACCCATTTCAGGAAACGGGACTGAACTCCGGACAAGGTCAGAACAGTTTGTTCAGCCTTTAGCTTGGTTGTTGTGTCTGTCCCTGTAACGATGGTGGTGGTGGTAGGAGGCAGTGGTGATGTCTGGGTCGATCCTCTGGGCAAATGCGCCGTAACCCACTGGCCTGACCCTGTTGTCCTCTACTCGTGCACCTTTCCCAGCCCTGCTGGCTGACGCCTTGGGAGGAGACAGGCTCGTAATGTATTGGGACGTTGTAAAATCCTCGGTTAGCTGCATCTCACGTGCTTTCTCACAACCCCAGGTCCAATGCGTGCTGTGGTCAGGTTGGTAAAGGTGTGACCCAGTTTGTGCTGCCTGACACCCCCTACTGCCTGGATCCCACCGACCTGCAGGGACCCCCCCCCTCCTCCCCCGGCGACAACCACTCTTGCCCCAGTGTGAGACTCAATGTGCCTCATCCTTGGCTTCAACTGTCAGAACCGGCGCTGCTATACCAAAGCCCCTTCGGCTGCTGGTCAGCGACAGTCTCAGCCCATGCGGTAGAGGCTCTGATGGTCGCTGGACGGATGAGTGGCAATTGGGTCTTCGTTTCTTATCGAGATAAGAGCGCACGCT